>WHYT01016201.1:38422-56311 GCA_009806455.1 Tetrax tetrax
ACCATGGTCATCACCACAGGCTGCAGGGGAATCTTGGCCAGGAGCCACATTACTCCTCCCCCTCCTTCACTGACCTTGGTGTTTGCAGCTGTTTCTCTCACAAGAAAAGTTCATTCTTCACAACAGTCTGGCAGAAGCCTCAAAAAGCCTCTCAGGATCTCTTCACCTTATTCGTCCCATTTCATCTCCTCTCCAGCTCTTGCAGCCAGACTGGGCTGAGTTGGGCCCAGTCGGCCGCCTGGCGAGAGGCCTGCAAGGCCCCGGAGGCCTGCGCCTCCCCCTCTGTGCCTCTGCCCTTGCTCAGCTTCGTCACATCTTCTCTTCTCTTTTTTTTTTTCTGTTTTCCCCTTCTTAAATACGTTATCGCAGAGGCACTATCACGGGACATTCTACTCCCAATCGGCTCAGCCTTGGCCAGCAGTGGTTCCGCCCTAGGCCCGGTCGAGTCCACTGAACAAAGGGGAGCGACTTCTAGCAATTTCCTACAGAAGCTACCACCTTAGGCCCCCCTCACTAAGCAAAACCACAACACACACAGTTATAGTGAATATGCTTGTGCTACTACCAGCTATTCTGTGACAGAAACTTCCATTTTCTAAAGTTGTTAACAGAAGAATTTTCAAGTACAGCCAGTTCATATAATCTAATTTTTAAAAATGAAAATAAAAAGAGAAAATATTAAAAAACCCTAGGAGACTGGCAAATACAGTGGTTAGATCAATTTACTATTCTATGATGTTCAACAGCTGCATCACGTAAAGCATTTCTCATTGCACTGACAGAGGTATAACCATGGGAAGCTGTTCCATCAAGAAAGGTCACTGTCACCTTCCAGGAATGTGTTCTGCTAAATGGTTAGTGGTAGTGACTGGCCCTAAATGAAACCTCTCTATTAGCCTTAAGACATTTTGTAATTTGTTAAATATAATATTTTTCAAATAACTAAATTTTAAGTTTAAAGAGTTTGAAATGCTCCCAGTAACTCTTGCTATATGTGTGACAGTCTTCTCGGGAAAAACAAAACAAAACAAAACAAACAACAAAGCAAACCATAAAAGTAGTATTAAATTTGCAAGGCATAAAATGGTTAGAAAAAAAACCCCACTCTTATGAACGTATGCGTATGCACACATGTTGTACATAGAGTCTTTTGCATTCATAGAACATTACCAATCCTCACCCAGCAAGCGAACGATGATGTGTTCATTCTCATTCTGAGTAAGTACTTTGGAAAATAATATTTTATTTTGTCAGAAACAAATGACACTCTAGTGATAGGACCTCTCAGAATGTGATAAGACAGGTTGTGCAATGGTGGCCTTATTCTCATGGTAAATTTAGGGTGGGGTACTTGAGAGACCAGAATGTACCACTCCGTGACATAAAATCTAACATTTACAGGTATACTGGGTGGACAGTGATTTCTAGTCAAAGATTTATATTCTTGTTGTAGTTCAGCCCCGATCAGGACCAGACTATGCAGTCTCTCTCTCACTCCCCCCACCCTCCGAGAGAACAGGAGGAGATGATATAAGAAAAATTGGCTTGAGGTTTGAGATAAGGACAGGGAGAAAATCCTTAAAGTTACCGTTACAGGCAAAACAGATTCGACTTGGGGAAAACTATTCATTTATTACTAAAAACAGCAGGAGAATGAGACAGAGAACAAGAAAACTTCCCTCCACCCCTCCCTCTTCCCAAGCTTAACATTACCTCTACCACCTTCCCCAATACCCTCAAGCGGCACAAGGGGAAAGAGGGATTGCTGTCAGTTCATCACCTGTTGTTTTACACCGCTGCTTCATCGTCGGGGAGAACAACTCCTCACATTCCTCCACTGCTCCATTGTGGGGTCCCACCCACATGCCACAGTCTTTTGTGAAACTGCTCTGGCGTGGGTCATCTCTTCCACAGGGTGCAGTCTCTCCAGAACAGATGCCCAGAGGGCCCTCCACGGGCCACAGCCTCCTTCAGGCCTCCACCTGCCCCAGTGTGGGGTCCTCCACGGGCTGCAGGTGGATCTCTGCTCCTCCGTGGACCTCCACAGACTGCAGGGGGACAACCTGCTCCACCATGGTCATCACCACAGGCTGCAGGGGAATCTTGGCCAGGAACCGCATTACTCCTCCCCCTCCTTCTTCACTGACCTTGGTGTCTGCAGCCATTCCACTCACAAGAAAAATTCTTCCCAAAAGGTTGGCAGACACCTCACAGAATCTCTTCACATCATCCATGTTGTGGTTTTGATTGGTGAGGGGGGCATAAGGTGGCAGCTTCTGTGGGAAAATGCTAGAAGTTGCTCCCCTTTGTTCAGTGCACTTGGCCAGGCCTAGGGCCGACCTGCTGCTGGCCAAGGCTGAGCCGATTGGTAGCAGAATGTTCCATGATAACACCTCTGTGATAACGTATTTAAGAAGGAGAAAACAGAAAAAAAAAAAAAGTAGTTGTTTGTGGTTAGACATGAGCAGGTTATAATTTCCTTATTTTCTTATATATATCCGTAGCTGGACAATATGATTGTGATTCAGAGAGAAAATTAATGCATTTCAAAGAGAATGAGTTGATTTAGGCTATGAGTATTTTAAAACCATAGATTAGCACAGGTTTTTTCAGTTCAGCTCAAAAACACAAATGGAAAAGGTGAGCGGCCAGTACTCATCCATTGCATAAGAGTGACTTGGCTAAAACGTAGATGAAAAAGAGTTTGACTTCAATTCCCTCCTTAGCTCAAGGTGTGTCACATATGATCCAATATTTTGCATGGAAGTCTTTGCATGCCCATCCTAGAGTTTAGTTCACTGACTGCTTAACCAAAATCAGTCTATGTTTCATTTGCTTTCCTTGTATCATTAATAATTACATGCTTGACTGAAGAGAATTCTCTATCTCTGCTCAAGATTGGTGCCTTGTCCAAATATTTTGTACTCAAGTGAGTAAAATACTCATTTGAGAAGCAAGGAATATGTCTTTCAGCTATCTAAGGCTAAGGTTGGAGTTCAGTATTGGCTTGCTTCTTCCTAGGTGAGTTAAACCTTTGAGCTAATTGCAAAATGTTGTTCTAGCAGCTCCTCCTACAGCTATCGTGGCTTGAAAGCATTAAAACATTCTGACAATAGATCACTCTAGGTGTATGTTCAGCATGTAATCTTTCTGAATCAGTCTTCATAGTCATTAATCACTCTTTATAATTTCATCCTTCCCATATGTCATATAAAAAGTGCAAGTCTCTAAATTATGTGTTCTGAATCACACTCCTCAGGCCAGGTAGCTATTTTTTTAGACACTATGGTGGTTATATTGGAAATGTCTAAGTGGAGTTTCTGTATCTTGTATGGATAATTATGTCAAACATTTAGTCATGATTTACAGCCCTAAGAAATCAACTCCATATTTGCTTAAATCCAAAAGTTTCTATGAAGTAAGATGTTTAGCAACAATCTGAGTGTGCAAGTCTCTGAAGATTTCTGAAGACATTTATATTGGAAATAAAACCAACTGGAAAAGTTGTTGCTTAATATTTCACAGAGGCTTTCTAGTACACACCTTAAAGGCTTAAGTCCTAAAGGATTCAAAAAAAAGATCACAATTACATGTGAATCTATTTCATTTTGTGAATTACTGATGGACATTCACCAAAGCACTATACAACTTTACAACAAATTGCAAGCTGTATTACTAGTCTATCAAATACAGGAAATAAATATATTCCAATAGTTTGCCCAAACTGACCCATCAAAAACTAATCACAAACACAGAGCCCACAATTATGCATTTGTCATTTTTACCAGAGAATAATAGCACAGACTTCAGAATGTACTAATAGCATTACATTTCTGTAGGACACTGGTGCTACAAATGCTCTCTATACTTGTATACATGGAGCTTTGATGTTCACAGAATCTTTTGAGCACGTAATTGGTAGAGTTCAGTGATTCACAGCTTTCTAATTCAGCTGGTATTTTGGCAAGTTATTAGCCAGCTGCTGTTCATTGAAGCAGATGTTATGAACCATGCATAAAATTGTCAAGGTTACAGTTAGTACAAAGAAAGCTCTATCCCTCTCCTGTTGGGATTTGTAACAAAACCTCTACTGACGTCATTAGAAGAATCAGCTTCAGAAACTGGATGTTGCTCAACCTTATCTTCCATTATTTTTTATTGTTCCTCAATCTCTTCTTTCACCTTCTCTTTCTCTTCAGGGCCAACTTTCTTCAACCTTTCTTGTCATCTTAGTGTATTTTTTATTTTATTTGCCACTTCTTAGTTTCTAATCTTCTTTCACACTGATTACTACACTTGAAAACACCCTTCCATTAATGTTTTCTCTTCACCTGTGCTTTTTTTACATCCTCTGACATAAAACTGAATAATCAGTAGAAGCTATTTTTTCCTGTGTTGTACAAGGATCATTCAGCATGCCTCAAAAGTAACAATAGAACAAGCCACAGCATACTAGTTCAGAATAAAGGACATGTTGGAGCCCATACATTGCTATCTGTTTGGTGCAGGAAATAGGGTTTGTCTTTAGTAGTTTTTGTTCCTCGTAAATCACAATGTGTGACCATACATCTTCTCCATAGAGTGTAAATGAGATGGAAAGACATACAGTATTATTTCACTAAAAGCTGAAATAATCACACAAATATATGACTTATACTTCCTAATGCTTACTATAAAAACATATTGGAAAATGACAATGTTTAAGAGTTTAAGAATTAGAACATTAAAAATTGAAGCCAACCACATTTTACCTGAATTTTTTATTTAAGCACCAGTTATTATTCTTTCCATATTCTTATAGCTTAGCAATATAGTAGTACAATGTGAATTTGAATGATAAGTGAATTTAAGTGAATTTTTTTTTTTTTTTTTTTTTTTTTTTTTTTTTTTTTTTTTTTTTTTTTTTTTTTTTTTTTTTTTGCGTCTAGGGCTTGCCTAATCACAGATTTCTACGATCTACAAGTACTTATATAGTTACTGCCTAGAGACTGAAAATAGTTACCCCTTATAACCAGTGCATTGATTTAAGCTTAATTAACTAAGGTTTGAATTTGGTTCTGTGTCTAGTTTGCATATAGAATATGAATAAATATTTGAGACCTACCATTAGGCTATTATATACCTTTATAGCAGAGTAATTTATTTATGTACTTTGTAATCCTGTCTTGTTCTTCTTACTATCACTATTTATTTATTTTCATTTTTAGGTCATTTGCCAAAACCAGGACAGTCTCCTTGCGTAAGAAGCCTTGCTTCTTTTTTCCTCTGTATGTTTATATTTTCAATAGGCAACTATTCATATACCTAACTTGTCATTTGCACATAACTAGACATGATTAGTTCACATACTAATTGCATTCAAATGTGAGGTGTGCTATTGTGATTACTCTTTTCCATAAGCAATTTAGAAAATTATATTATATCTGCCAGGTATTCTCAGGCAGTCACGGTACAAAAATAATCTAGCTCTTGAAATCCTGGATGAATGAGACAGAATAACAGTGACCTCTCTGTAATTGATCATTTTCTTTTTAATATGCAAAAAGAAATAAATCATAATACATTTTGAATTATACCTTGAAGAAGACATAAATTTATCTTCTAAAAATCTATATGAAAATTTGGTATGAGACTTGATATCAAGTCAGATGCTATTCTCAGATGAAGTAAAAGTGAAAAATCAACAGATAATGAAATCTTGATTTCAAATATGGAAATCTATATGTAAAAAGCTTAGTGTAAAATAAAATGAATGTTTTCTATTTGAAGCAAAATCAGAAGGAAGAACAAGAGTATCTGTATATGCAGAGAGGCTGATGGCAACTAAAATTTACAGAAGCCATTTGAAATAACCAAATACTGGCATATTGGTTTCTCTGGGAAACATTAATGTGTCTCTTATAAAACTGCTTGGAGAATCCTGTAGCACAATTGTTGCTAGTGGGCATATATTGAGAATTAATTGAAAGGTACAAATTCTGAAGCCAAATACAGTATTAGTCTTCCATATTCTGGAACTAGTACTGGAAGAAAATCTCTACTAATGCATTTTACCTAAGCATTGACTTTGCTTTGTATATATTAGATTTAATTCTAAAACCATGAACAGTTCAAAATACATTATTTAGCTTGAAAACTCATAGACAAATGTTTCAGTGGCAGTTAAAAATGTAGTTATATAACTTGCTTTTGAAAGCATCTGATTGCCAAAGAACTACTGCGGTAATTGTTATGAAATTTTGATCGTTATGAAAAAGCAACATAAAATATTTATTCAGATAAATTACAAATTGTTAATTCTCTTAATACCCTAAAAAAAGTCGTATAATCAACATTTATTTGTTATTTAAAAGTAGTATGAAAGTAGTAGTACTATGAAAAATGTCCTCAAACAGTGAATGTTATTATTCAAAATACTTAAGAAGGAAGTAAGCATTATTTTCTAGTTTTTCACATCTATAATGTCAATATGTCAACTTATAGGTGTGCATAGAGAGAGCTAGGCATTTTCATTGCTAACTTTCTTATTATTTTCTTTAATATTTAAAGAAATTGTGCATGTTGCACCCTCAAAAATATATAATCGTGGAATCATAGAATCACAGAATCATAGGGTTTGAGTTGAAAGGGACCTTAAAGATCATCTAGTTCCAAGCCCCCTGCCATGGCAGAGATATCTTCCACTAGATCAGGTTACTCAAAGCCCCATCCAACCTGGCCTAGGGATGGGGCCACTTCCAGGGATGGGACATCCACAACTTCTTTGGGCAACCCTTTCCAGTGTCTCACCACCCTCACAGGAAATAATTTATTCCTTATGTCGAATCTAAATCTACCCTCGTTCAGTTTAAAACCCTTGTCCTGTCACTATAGGCCTTGCTAAAAAGTCATTCTCTGTTTTTCTTATGGGCCAACTATTGTGTACTGAAAAGCCACAATAGGATCTCCCCATAGCCTTCTCTTCCCCATGCTACACAACCCAAACTCTCTCAGCCTTTCTTCAGGGGAGAGATGTTCTAGCTCTCTGATCAATCGTTTTTGTGACCCTCCTCTGGACCCACTCTAACACACCTATGTTTTTCTTATGCTGGGGGCCCCAGAGCTGGACACAGTACTCCAGGTGAAGTCTCATCAGTGTGATGCAGAGAGGCAGACTCACCTCCTTCAATCTTCTGATCTTGCTTGTTTTTATGCAGCCCAGGATACAATTGGCTTTCTTGGGCTGTATGTGCACATTGCTAGCTCATGTCCAATTTTTCATCCACCAGTATCCCTAAAAATCCCTCTCCACAGAGCCACTCTATTCTGTTCATCTTCCTTTTCTGTCCAATGTACTTATAAATGCCCTTCTTATTACTCTTCACATTCCTTACCAAATTCAGTTCTGACTGTGCCTTAGCTTTCCTGATCACATGCCTGCACATCTAGGCAGCATCTCTGTATTCTTCCAAGGATACATGACCCCGGTTCTGCTGTCTATACACTTCCTTCTTACACTTTAGTTCAACCAGGAGATTCTTCCTCAGCCATGCTGGTCTCCTGCCTTCTTTGCCTGATTTCTTACAGACAGTAATCAAGAGCTCTTGTGCTCTAAGAAAGATTTCCTTAAAGAACTGCCAGCTCTGTTCAGCTTTATCCCTGAGGGCAGTTTCCCAGGGGTCTTATCCACAAATTCCTTAAATAACTGAAAGTTCACTCTACTGAAATTCAGTAGTTTGACTCCACTCTTCCCCTGACCCATATCCCTCAAGATGATGAATTCCATCAGGGCATGATCAGTACAGCTGAGGCTGCCACTAATCATGACCTCTCTAATTAATTCATCTGTGTTGGTAAGCAACAGGTCCAGTAATATTTCTCCTTTACTGAGGCTGTCCATCACCTGGGTTAAGAAGTTATCCTTGATGCACTCAAATAGTCTCCTGGACTGCTTACAGCTTGCTGTGCTGCTTTTCCAGCAGATGTCAAGGTGATTGAAGTCCCCTAGCAGGACCACAGGTGTTTCCCTGTTGGTTCCTAATGCATCAGCATTCCCTGGCTTTTTCCTGTTACTCAAAACTCCATCCCCTTCCCCTGGTAAGTCTAGTTTAAAGCTCTCTTTATAAGCCTGGCTGACTTGTTGATGAAGACACTCTTACCATACTAGTACACTACTGCTTCCTACTTTTTTGAAATACAACACAGTAAATCATTATATCCTTAGTTTCTCTTTATAGCACAATGTTAAAAAGTTCTAAATACATTTTCCCTACACACTGATAAAAATGAACTTCACAGAACATTTATTCTGTTTGCCAGATGGCCAGTTGCATCCATCTATGAAAGGCATGAACTCCTTTATCTAGAAAAGTTTTACTGACTAGTTTTAAACTCATAGCTCCATCTGTGTTGTTGTTCTTATTGTTTGCTTTTCCATATTGAACAATAAAGGAAAGATGCACATTTGAATAGATTCGGTAAAACTCGTATAAGCGTTGACAGCTACAGATTTGAACAGATCAAATTGCAGCTTACTTTTGTTTTGATTATTTTGATTTATATGAATAAGAGATCTGTATGGAAAAATTATACACCGTTCAGTTGATTTAATTTACAAATTCAGCATATCCTCTTAATGTATATCAATATATTGCTAGCAAGCAGCACAAGACCAAGTATGTATGGGTGGAAAGCAAGTCTAAGGATGGCCAGGTGCTCCACTCTCACTCTATTCTGTTCATTAGGAGAGTACCATCAAATCTTAATATATTCACAATGAATCACAAGTGTTTTGGTCACTACACATTATACAAAGTTAAATGATAAAAGAGAACCACCACTGCAGAAAATGCCTTGTAGCAAATATTAACAAATAAACTGTTGCTTTTTTTTGATTAATAGCATATTTAATTTTCTGTCAGTTATTTGAGCACTTAGTGAAAAAGGTTTTCCTAATTTTAAGAAAACATCCTTCTCATAGTTTTTCTGTTATTAAATACATTTTTGTTAATCTAATGCACTGTAGTACTATAATTAGGATATTTTACATGAAATGGATGGAAAGTTAAACAACAGCATTTGGCAAAAAAGCACCAAGAAAGTTTTCAAGGTTTTATAGAACATATATTTGATTTTTTTTCTCTCTTTTTGTCCATGAAAAGGCATAACTGCTGAAAACAATATTAAATCAATTGAATTATTTTAATCCAAATAAATATAATTATATTAATTTTCTATTCGAATAGAAAGTAATTTTAGCTTAACTGAACACTGACATGTAGATATTTTAAAAGTATTTTATTTTCATGTTTTTCAACAGAAATGCAAATAATATATAAAATATCTTCTAACTGTAGGCACTAGGCACTTTTGCCTTCCTTGAATAGTTGGACTTTATTCAGTACACAAGTTAAGGCCAATGCTCCATATCTTTAACGTAAAACTTCTAATGCCATCACATGTAGGCTTCTTTTCTTCAACCATGCTGATTATTTATGTTCTGTGTCAATGGTTTCAAATTAACAAGTGTTCTGTTAGATGATCCAAAAAAAAACCCCCAAATCTTGAGGATTGAACATTGTTAAAGATCCTATGGCACCTTCTGATACTTTTCTGAATCTATTCTGTTTCACATCGTTGTGGTTTAACCCTGTAGGCAGCTAAGCACCACACAGCTGCTCACTCACTCTCACTGACCCTGGCCTCCAGTGGGACAAGGGAGGAGAAAAGGAAGAATAAAAGCAAGAAAACTCATGGTTTGGGATAAAAATAGTTTAAAAAGCAAAGGAATAGTGGAAGAAGAAAGAAAGAAAGAAGACAAAATGAAACAAATAATGCAAACACTATTACTCACAGCCTCCCACTGGTAGGGGAGGTAGGTAGGTAGGCTGATGCCCAGTCAGTTCCCATGTGAAAGATATCTAACCTCCCTAAACACGCCCTCCCGCATTTTACGACTAAACATGATGCTATATGGCATGGAATATCTCTTTTGGTTAATTTGGGTCATCTGTATGATTGTGTTCCCTCCTAACCTGTTGCAGACCCCAATCTATTCACTAGAGGGACAGAGTGAGAAACAAATGGCCTTGATGCTATGCAAATGCTATTCAGCAAGAGCTAAACCATTGAAGTGTTATCAGCATTGCTTTGGTGTGAAATCTAAAACATAGCCCCATATGAGCTGCTATAAAGAAAATTTAACTCCATCCCAGCCAAATCCAGTACACACATGTGGGTTATATTCAAAATAAAATTTAGATCCCCTTTCAGTACCAGTAAGTTATGACAATTTACACTAAAGTTTTTTGCCTGAACAAGATCTAAAAGATTCAAATATTAGTTATTCAACAGAGAAGGGACAGATCACTGCAGTTATAAGGTGATATCTAACAGTTCTACTTTGACAGCCAGCCTCCCAAAACAAAACAAAACAAAAAAAACCCTACTCTGGCCAAAGCAGGTGAAAGTTTAATGCCCTAGGGTCCGGATCATACCCTGCAATTTTAATTCACAGTTGCATTAATTGATGCACCTGGCCTCAGGCTGAAAATGTTAATTGGCCTCCTATTTGAAGGCTTGATAATACAAATAGCTGAACAACATGGAAACAGGTATTGAAAGTTCATGCATCCTGGCTAAGCAGTAGACACTTTCTGTGGATATCTAGAAATGTCCAGTATTTAGTGCTTGACAATGTCATTGGTGAGTCTCAATCGGATGGAATCCACTTGTTGCTTGGATCTAGATGGGTATTGACACGCAGCAGTAAAGACAGGGAGTTTCATGTATGCAAGATGATTGCAGAAATGAAACAGACATTCTATCATTTAATCCAATCCTGTGTTAGCACAGTCCTCAGAGAAAACAATCCTTTTCCTACACTTACCAAGGTCCATCTTAAAAGCAATTTTCTTGTTACTATTACAGTGAATAAAAATCTGTCCCAGAAATAGATTTCTTTAACAGGTAAAGGTCTTCTAAATTTCATCTAGATATAATCCTTATTTTGTAAATGAAGTCATTGGCCTCTAATTTACATATTTTTTCTATGTTTTTAATGTTTTCACTTATGTGTTCATCAGGAATAGTAAGATTCATCCTTACTTTTTGCCAATATACAAAAGAAGAAAAACAAAATCATTAGATATTTAGCTTCTTTTGGTAGTTATTTTTGTGGCCCTTCTCTACATCTCTTTCTGTGTCAGGTAATTCTGTGGTATCTTTTCTGAACAGAGATCATGAAGGGAATGCAAACACAGAACAGAATTTTGTATGATATTCCAAGGCAATGTCTCTTAATGACACTGTCTCCACAGCAGTTCTTATATTTTCCTGATTCCCTTGTGTCATGGTTTAACCCCATTCAGCAACTAAGCACCACAAAGCCACTCACTCACTCCTCCCCTAGTTGGATGTGGAGAGAAAATCAGAAAGGTGAAAGTGAGAAAACTCATGAGTTGAGATAAAACCAGTTCAATAATTAAAATAAAATGTTATTATAATAATGAATTTTAATGAAAATGAAAATAACATAGAGAAATAAAACCCAAGACAGATGAGTGATGCAAATGAAAACAATTGCTCATCACCAATCAACTGACACCCAACCAGTCCCCAAGCAGTGCCCCCCCCGTCAGGTTCTCCATTAGTTTTATTGCTAAACATGACATCATATTGTATCAAAATCTCTTTAGCTAGTTGGGGTCCGCCATCCCAACTGTGTCCCCTCCCAACTTCTTGTGCATCCCCAGCCTACTCGATGGTGGGACAGTGTGAGAAACAGAGGCAGCCTCTATGCTGTGTAAGCACTGTTCAGCAATAATGAAAACATCAACACTATTTTCGTCAGAAATCCAAAACGTAGCCCCATACTAGATACTATGAAGAAAATTAACTTTTTCCAGGCCGAAACCAGCACACCTTGACAAACCTTTCATGTTACATTGTAACACTGCATTTTTTTTTCTTATCACAGTTCTATGGCAGAAGCATCCCACAGCCATTCAGTGAAGGATTAGTGCTCCCGGGTCCTTCTCGCCTCAGCAGCTTCCACAGCTGGTAAACTCCATGAAAGCAAAAGATTTTTTTTTTAGCAGTCTAAATGTAAATTAATTTTCACTTCACCGACACTGGTCAACTCTCTGGTGACTGCTGCAGTGCTTTTGTGGACTAAACTGACTGCCAGCCACAGGCATTTTCCCAAATTATTAGACTTGGGAGGCTTAAGTCAGTGTAGGACATGCATGAGAAAAGAATAACTTCTTCTAGGAAATAGAGTAAGTTTTTGATTAACACTGAAATATTGCTGGTGGGCAGTGAAGACCAAGTTGGCTCTGAATTATAATAATTATGCCAAAAAGCCAAAGAGTACAACTTTTTTTTTTTTTTCCTGTGAGGTAGACCTACCAAGCACTGAAAATGTGTAGCTGCCTCTAAAAACAGGTAAAATAATAGATATTTTAGTGGCAATTATTTAAGCAGCTGTAAACCTGTATGTTCTATTATTATTATCTGGATTGTAGGTAAATGGGAGCTTCTACAAAGACACCACCACAGGTTGATATTGCTGGTTTGACTATCAGTTAGAATATCTGGAAACAGTTAGAATGGCTGAAAAGACATTTTTAGTTCTGAACATAGGAATATCGTATAGCAAAATTCTGTTAACGTCCAGCTTTAGCATAGTGAAGTTAGCAACAAGAAAGTAGATAAAAGTGGCATTGTACCGAGACCATGTACACAGGAATTTCCAGATATAAGGAATAATAAATTTTGGACAAATTATTTATAATAAACAAATCCAAAAGATACTCTCCCTGAAGGAAGTTGTCTAGTAGCACTTTTTGCTACCTAATGGAAAGCCTAAAATCACCAATAACTGTGCCAATATCAGAATTGTTCAATAAAAACTTTTTTGCTTTAAAAAAACCCAACAGATGACATGTCCATATAGCACAATGAAGGAAGGTATTTATTTCACAGTAACCCTGCAGACTATTTAATACTTTTAAAAGCAAACACTTTAAAATCTGCAGGACTATCTTTGTCACACTTATGAAAGAGGTAGACAAGACGAACTCTGGCCAGAATATGTTAATTTTCAATAAATCATAAATAAAACATTGAAGAAATTCCAAAGAACTAAAAGAAAATGAAAGCCATAAAATACATAAAGTGGGTGGAGATTATTTTATGAGAAAGTAGACGCTTGCCATCTGAACATCAAGCCTAGGCACAATCATATAAAATCCAATGAAGAGTTTAATTCCTTAAGATAGATGAAGAAACACTGCAATTAGTGTTAATCAAAATGTCTTTGTAAAAAAAAATAATCTTGCCAAAATAAATTGATCTTATTTTCTATAAAATTTCATCATTGTATGCCAAATCTTTTAGACTATTTTTTAATTGGGAAAAGCTGCACACTGTCTGAATAAACTATTTGCACAGATTCACGTGTCTATATATCTTCTCTCTTAGGCATATAGCTAGATCAACAAATGGAAAATCTACCTGGGAACAAATTAATTTGTGATTTGTTGTGTGAAGTACTGACCTGAACTACTTACATATGTGAGCAATGTTATCACTAGGGAAATAATTCAAGGTAGAAAGTGGTCACATAAGAGAGACATGGTGCACAGTATAAAAGCTTACCCCTTTGATAGTAAAGTTATACTTAAATAATGAAATCCCTTCTGTATGAATTAAGTTGTCCTTCTTCCACAATTAGAATATATTCATCAGACCACTAGTCCTAATCTATAATTTACTTCTACATTGTTCTAGCTATCTCAGAGATTTACAGTTTTGCAGATGCCACTGACACTGCCAGAGAAAAAGTTTTTTTAAAAAAAAATCTCTCTGTGTCCTATTATAGAAGATTCATACCAGTAGCTGACTTTGCAGCTCTGTATGGAAGGAAAATATTAATGTGATTGTTTGATTAGTTATCTTTCTGATAAAACTTCTATAGATACTATAGACAGACTAGGGAAAGAAAGACTAGGGAAGACAGACTAGGGAAAATATTACAGTACTGTGACGTTAACAGGAAGGAAAATGAAGTAAGAGAAGTCCACTATTTTAGTGATTTTTTATTACACTGATATGCACAAAGATGACAATGCAATATGTCGTGTTATTGATAACCATGATATCCAACTAAAAACGGTCAAGCTACATGCTCCAATTTTCAATTCATATATCTTACAACTGCAGACAGCTGGATCAGCAATGGCTATAAGCAAAATATTAACATTTAAGGAAAATACGTCATCCTGAATGTCATTTAGTATTACAAAGTATGCATAATTATTTCTACTACAAAAAATACTCTATATGCTTCTAAACTGCCGTTCTCTCAAAAAAAAACCAAACAAAAAAAACCCCAGAAAACAGCATTAATCTTCAATAAATTACTATTCCCTAGTTAGAAAAACAACTGTAAATCACCAAACTTTTAAACTGTGATATTCTCACTGTATATTATGCAACACTTAAAGTTATAATGAAAGCATAAAGAGCACATTAGGAATACTCACTATAGTTAATAATAATAATAATAAAATAATATATAATAATAACACAGACTTTTATATAATAATATAAAGACTTTGTATGTCAAAGTACTAATGGTTAAAGTAATCAACAGAAAATTAAATATATTTTAGAAATGCAATACCCTTGTTGCTCCATTGATAAACGTGACCATTAGAAGCAAGATTTGTCCTGTTTACAAGCCTATAGTACTTTGTTGGTACATAAAAAGCAAATCTATGACACAATGGCCAATGTAAATGTAATGTTGTCCATTGTCATTGTGTTTCAGTATTGAAATTTGTTATTGTTGTAACAAGATTATGTTTCAGAATGTAAAACAGAATGGACAACAACCTGAATTAAACTCAAATACAGTCAGCTTAGTGTTTTAAAGTACCAGCAATGAAGCAACCAACATTGTTCACCATGATTCGTCGATTGCTGTTTGCAAAAGAATAATACAAAAATTATTTACTTTTTTCTAATATGTATATAAGATTGACATCTTACCATCCTTAGGGAAACTTATCCTTATGAATCACAGTCAGGCTGAATTCTGTTCTGGCTTTATATTTGTTTTCTATGTTCTTTTAAGTCTATTCCTTTTCTTTCACTTCATAATGAGCATCCATTTTTGTGAAGCAATATGTTGGTTATAATGTGGTTATTTTATTATATTCAGAGCACTATAAAATGCGTAGAACAGGGTATAATTCGGTTACAGTAATTTTATCCAAAGACCAAGAGCCTTTCTACTGTCATCAAGTTGTTTTTAAATGATGAAGCTGATCAACTATTTAAAGCACCTCTGAAAATGTATCTTCAGAATTGTGTTTGATGTTCTCGATTTTCATAAAATAAAATGTAAGTTCCAGAATAGCATGATGCAAATTAGTGGGCTAGAACTTCCTAAGTGTTCATTTTTACACTATTTTACTTCTCTAGAAGAAAATAAAACAGATGTTTATGAATCAAGCTAAAATAAATAACCCTCTCAGTATATTTTATCTTGATTTTAGATAAGAATAAATGGCTGAAGTTTCCTCAAGGCATTTTCACAAATATAGTCCAACTGGAGCTAAATATCTCAGAGATTGTTTCATATTCTCATGTTTAGGGTATTGAAGTCATGCTTCATTCTGTTGAGCTCCAAATAATACTACAGAAAAATTACTAACATTTCAGTCAAAAGAAATAATTCCTTGAAGCAATTACTGGATATAGCTCTCATTATTTTAAATATATGAGACCTTGACTGTGCTTTGCAGGATGCTAGGATTAAATACTGGCAAAATAATTAACTGGGGCTACTTTTTAATAGCAGAACAGGGAAAAGGAAAATGCAAATACCAAAGAAACACAGCTTGAAGAGTAAGAAGTGGTTACTTTTGTTAGAAGTTATCTTTCTCTTGTCTCTGTGAAGGACTTTCCTGGCATTTATACCATGAGGCGTATGTCTGACTTTGAGTAACTGAAATACTTTACTTAAAAAAAGTAGTAACTTGTACTGTTTACTAGATCGGTAAAAGGATTAAATGATTGGTAAGTGAAGTATTTAAGACCTAGTGAATCCCGTCTGGTAGAAAATAATAGTAATTGAAAAAAAGTTGGAAAAACTTAACCCTATTATATGAAATCAAAGTATTTGTTGTATGAAATCAAAGTATTTATATTAAAAGAAGCCATTCAACATGTTATTTTGAGAATAACAATGAATAAGTATTAATACCATACTGCTCTAATTAATACCATATTCTGCTCTATCTTCTTATTCACTGTAATTTATCACATTCCTTTTCTTCAAGAACATATAATGTAAAAAAAAAAAAATAAGCAGAGTAAGCTGTTAGCTTCCTGAAGCACAACAGCGTTTCAAAGATTGACTAGCATTATTCAAAGAGAAAAATAGCCTAAACTCTTCAGGGGTAAATGGAAAAATCCATGGCTTTTTTTCACTAGCATATGCTGACTTGCTTGTGATGTTGTAATTTGTTCTATTGTCATAATTTTGTTTCCTGTTCCTCTGAACTATCATATTTATGCTTGCTTTCACAGACAGTAAGACAAAGTGTGATGAGTCATATACAGGCTAAGAGAGTTGGGGCTGCTTAGCCTGGAAAAGAGAGGGCTCCGGGGATACCTTATAGCAGCCTTCCAGTACCTACAGGAAAGATGGGGAGAAACTTTTCAGCAGGGCCTGTTGCAATAGCATGAGGGGTAATGCTTTTAAAATAGAGGGAGGTAGATTCACTTTAGATATTAGGAGAATTTTTTTTCCAATGAGGGTGGTGGAACACTGGAACAGGTTGCCCAGAGAGGTGGTGGATGCCCCATCCCTGGAAACGTTCAAGGCCAGGTTGGATGACGCTCTGAGAAACCTGATCTAGTTGGGGATGTCCCTGCTCCTTGCAGGGGGGTTGGACTAGATGACCTTTAAAGTTCCCTTCCAACCCTAACTGTTCTATGATTCTAAGTTAAAATGAAAGAGAAAAAAAGAAGAATTCATAGAATCATAGAATCATAGAATCACAGAATGGTTAGGGTTGGAAGGGACCTTCAAAGGTCATCTAGTCCAACCCCCCTGCAAGAAGCAGGGACATCCCCGACTAGATCAGGTTGCTCAGAGCCTCATCCAGCCTGGCCTTGAACGTTTCCAGGGATGGGGCATCCACCACCTCTCTGGGCAACCTGTTCCAGTACTCTACAACTCTCATTGTAAAAAATTTCTTTCTAATATCTAATCTAAACCTCCCTCCTTCTAATTTAAACCCATTACCCCTTGTCCTATCACAACTGAACAGCCTCTCACCATCTTTCTTGTAGGCCCCCTTGAGGTACTGGAAGACCGCTATCAGGTCTCCCTGGAACCTCCTCTTCTCCAGGCTGAACAGCCCCAACTCTCTCAGCCTGTCCTCGTAGGAGAGGTGCTCCAGCCCTCTGATCTGGATCTGGCCCTCCTCTGGACCCTCTCCAACTGGTCCATGTCCTTCTTATGTTGGGGACTCCAGAACTGGACGCAGTTCTCCAGGTGGGGTCTCACCAGGGCAGAGTAGAGGGGGACTATCACCTCCCTCGACCTGCTGGCCACGCTCCTCTTGATGCGGTTGGCCTTCTGAGCCGCAAGGGCGCATTGCCGGCTTATGATGTGCCTCTCGTCCACCAGCACTCCCAAGTCTTTCTCCTCAGGGCTGCTCTCAATCCATTCTCCACCCAGCCTGTATTTGTGCCTGGGATTGCCATGACCCAGATGCAGGACCTTGCACTTGGCCTGGTGGAACTTCATGAGGTTGGCACGGGCCCACCTCTCCAGCCTGTCCAGGTCCCTCTGGATGGCATCCCTCCCTTCCAGCGTGTCGACGGCACCAC
>WHYT01016201.1:56331-93766 GCA_009806455.1 Tetrax tetrax
ACTCCTCACATCCCTCCCCTGCTCCAGTGTGGGGTCCCACCCATATGCCACAGTCCTTCATTAAACTGCTCCGGCGTAGGTTATCTCTTCCATGGAGTGCAGTCTCTCCAGAACGGCTGTCCCAGCAGGCCCTCCACGGGCCACAGCCACATTCAGGCATCCACCTCCCCTGGTGCGGGGTCTTTCACGGGCTCCAAGGGGATCTCTGCTCCTCCGTGGACCTCCATGGGCTGCAGGGGGACAACCTGCTCCACCATGGTCATCACCACAGGCTGCAGGGGAATCTTGGCCAGGAGCTGCATTACTCCTCCCCCTCCTCCTTCACTTACCTTGGCGTCTGCAGCCGTTCCTCACAATAGGCTGGCAGACGCCTCTCAGGATCTCTTTTTACATCTTATTCACTTCTCATCTCCTCTCCACATCTTGCAGCCGGACCAGGCCGAGTTGGGCCCAGTTGGCTGCCCGGCGGGAGGCCAGAGGATGAGGCCTGCAAGGCCCATGAGGCCTGCGCCTCCCCCTCTTTGCCCCCGCTCAGCTGCTTCACATCTTCTCTTCTTTTTCCTGTTTTTCCCCTTCTTAAATACATTATCGCAGAGGCGTTGTCACAGGACATTCTGCTACCAATTGGCTTGGCCTTGGCCATCAGTGGGTCCACCCTAGGCCCGGCCAAGTCCACTGAACAAAGGGGAGCGACTTCTAGCAGTTTCCTACAGAAGCTACCACCTTAGGCTCCCCCTCACTAAACAAAACCAGAACAGAACACAATGTCAACAGCACACATACAAGCTGACTGGGAACAGCTAGTATGTATTCACCAAAGGCAAATTATGGCTGACTAGATTAATTTCCTGCTATGATGAGATAGATGACTCTGTCTCTGGGTAAATGGAGAGCAGTGAATGTTGCATACTTTGACAGCAAGGCTTTTGATACTGTCTCCCATATTATCTATGTAGTCAACTGGGTGTCATATGGATTGGATAAGTCACTCATAAGGTGGATGGAAAAATGGCTGGGCCATAAGATGCAAAGGAGTGTGATTAACGATACCAATTCCAACTGATGGCTTATGTCTACTGGCATTACTCGGGGATTGTTACTGAGGCCAGTACAGTTTAATAACCTTGTTAACATAACAGATTGCATACTCAGCAATTTAGCAGGCAATGCCAAGCTAGGGGGAGCAATTAACACGTTGGTATTCAGAAGAACCTCAAGAAGCCAGAGAAACGGGCTGTCAGAAAGCTAAGAAGTGTCAATAAAAGGCAATGCAGTCTTTCATCTGGAATTAAATAATTCAGTGCAACAGGTCAGATTAGGTGCTGTCTGGATAGCAAGAAGCTCTATAGAAAAGGATCTGGCAGTTAGGATGAATATAAAATTGAAGGTGAGTCAGCCATATGTCCTTGCAAAAAGGAAAGTCCACCACATACTCTATTAGCAGGAGAGTAGCTAGACAGTTGTGAAAAGTGATTCTCCCTCTCTGTTAAGTATTTGTGAGAATGTATTTGAAGATCTGTTCCTAGTTTGGACTCCTCATTACCAGAAAGTGGAATTCCATAAAGTGGAATTAATCCAACTGAGGTTGGCAAAGATTATTAGAGTTCTGGTGTATGTGCCACGTGAGGAGATGCTGAAGAAATTCTGTTTGTTCAGCCTTAGGAAAAAGTAAGCTAAGGAAAGGACTTGTTGTTGTCTAGAACTGCATAATGATACAGAGAAGATAGAGCTAGACTCTCTTGAAAGCACATAGTGATAAGACAAACGACAGACACAAGCAACACGGGAAATTTTTATTAGATATAAGGAAAATATCCACCATGATGGTGGTCAGAGTTTTCTGAAGTTGGGGAAATCTCCGTCCTTGGAGATGCTCAGAGCTTAGGACACAACCCTGAGCAATCTGCTTTAGTTGGACCTGCTTTGAGCAGGTGGTTGTACTATGTGACATATTATGCTTCCTTTTGGAAACATCTGCAGAAATAAATTAACATGCTGAGAAATTAATATTTGGTTTATTTTTATGATCTTGTAAAGGAACAGTCAGGATTAAATTGCAAAGTAATTTAGCTCAAAAAAAATTATTTTCAGCTCTGGACAATTTAGAGAGTTGAAGGGAAAATAAACAAAACATTTATTTCCTTATCACTAGAAAAAAATGAAATTAAATTAAATCCTGAGATGATGGAACTTTCTATAGATAAGTTGCTCTTCTCAACGTAACAGCTCAGGTTTTGTTTATTTTTAGAAGACAGTAATACAAATTCCAAGGTAAAATTTAATTTTAAAAAAGATCAGGATATTCTTTATGAAGAATTCAGTAAATCATACCATATCAGTAATAATGTTTATGTATTTTTGTGGGAGTAAATAGAGCAGACATTTTTAGAGAAAATTTGAAAATATTTATATCAATTATTAAGAACATTTGGTTTTATACAGTACATTGAGTGAAATTAAAAAAATAGGTCCTGCTTTCTGTCAATATGCCATTATTTGCCACACCATTTTGGTTTTCTACTTTGCTTTGAAATAGTAGTTTCTTTATATATAAAAGTTTGCAAAACCAAGATATTATTGATTTTATAAATCCTTACAGTTTAAAATTGCTGTGTGATTAAGATTACTAACATTTTGCTAATTATGACTTTTAAATGGATGATTTCCTAAAAATGTTCCACCTTTATCTAACTTAGACATTTATTCAGTTTGACTTTTGAAGCAATGAAAATGCTTCAGTAAAAGCTGTGAGAGGAACAATACTGTTTTTATCAACTTGTCCATCTAAAGAGTCATTACAATAATCCAGGATTCTGAGTTACTGAGATTTTTTGAAAGAAGTAATTGAGTTTATGGTTCCGTTGGGTGTAATTTGTTAATGCAACTCATGTTGCATGAGTGTACATATGTGTAGATATGAAAAGGCCCAGATCATCATAACTGTATGTCGAATACACTGCATAGTTTTATTATATACAGTAAATTCATGCAAGAGTGCCAACTTTATATTGTTCAGTTGTGAAGTAGGGTGGGAGCATTGCAAATGGTCAGATACATTAAAAAAAGAAATCTAGTTCTACAGTAGTTTATTCTGGTCATTGCCCTCTGGGATTTACAGCATATGATTTATTTGTGTCTGCAGTATTTTAATCTTTGGCTGTGGGAGTTGTGATTTCTCATTGCAATATGCTAATACTTTATGTGTTAGGGATAACAGCAGGTCTGTATATCTAGGAGTGCTAAGTTAACTATCTTACTTCTCGTATTGATCCAGAATTTAAGACCTACTACCTCAGTGCAGTACAAATAGCACTAGACAACATATAAGAAAGGTTTTGACTCGGAAATTATTTCCTTGCTTAGTGTGGGTGAAACTCTGCTCTGCAATGAGGAGCTAGTTTAATGTCTTCTTTACCATGTTAGCCTTAATCATATTTTGTCAACTCTGATAAACTACTTTGGACAACAGCGTAAGCTGAGTAAAGTCTGGCAATGAACATTATGTTGAACACGTTTTATCCTTCACTTAATCCTAAATCATCCAGCAGTAAACATGGCAACTTTTTCTTCTATCATGAATCAAACCGTTAGTTTCTCTTGAGAGACGTACTTTTATTAGTATGACTTTCCACGTGATTAAAAAAAGCTAGCAAACAAAGAACGAGGTTAAAGCTCACAGAGAGCAGTTTTTTTAGTGTCAGAGAGCCTATGTGGGCCATGCCAAGGTAATTTTTTAACCAGTAAACAGTGTAAAACTCACTTCCAAATTACCGTGTAAAACTCACTTCGAGATTACACCTCGCTTGTGAAGTGACCTGGAGAGTAAGTGTTTTCTGTAAGTTTCTTCTGTAACTTAGAAGTAAAATAGGATACAAGAGCTTACTTTTCCTTACGAAAGTTTGAGAACATGGATGAAAACCAAAATGTAAATACAAAATATTGCTATTATCCCCACTATCAATAACAGAAGTTTTGATATCTGAAATGTGCTAGTCTGTTCTTAGAATTCCAAACAAAAGATGAAGTTAGAAAAATACAATGTATATTTAAACTTGTAATGCGATATTTTATTAAGTTATTTTCTTCTGTACTTCAAGGATCAAATGTGACCATCTTTTTAATAATGAGATGTATGTAGCAGGATTAACTGAAGTCTCAAAGAATGTTTTCTGAGTACTTTCTTTAATGGGCTGTAATGTTCCTTGGCATAGGTAATTAGTCAATTGCCTGTACGTTGCTTCAAATGCTACCTCATATAGATTCAGTAGTTACTAGTCTATATCTGAATTTTAGCCTCACTAATCTAAGTTAAGCTTTTGTAGTACAGGGAAGAGTTAAATGAAGGTGAAAAAGGTCTGATCTGGGGACAGCTGAGGAACTACTGTACGTAAACTTTTTTCCTCTTTTCCTACATTAGACAACGTTTTTCTTCATCAGGAACTTATTTAAAACTTTCTGTTGATCTTCATTCAATTGCAGAACAATCCACTGAAGAAATATAATGGAAGATTCAAAACCCTCAGCTACTATTTCTGTTTCCTTTCAACATATTTTGCTGATTCACACTTCACCATTGCATTCTCTATTGGAACTTACTGTTTCTGAAAAACTATTTATCTACAAAATTAAAACATTTGCTTTGGATTAGTGCCAATACTCTTACCTGATAAGAAGGAAGTTGAGCTTTTTTTAGTTTTACATTTTAAAATTTCTATTATATTTAATTAATAATAAAATGTGTAAAGCTTCCAGGAAAAGAAAAAAAAACAAACAACAAAAACCAGACAATCAAGTACCATATTGTCCTGTCTTTTAAAATAGAAGAGAGTGCACTCTCTTCTCATATTATTACCATAAATACATTCAACTATTTTTTTAGTACCCTATACACGTCAGTTTGTCTGTCATATCACATTTGTTTCTTCTGGGTTAAATCTTAAAGCAACCTCCCTTAGGTGAAGATATAAGATGCCATGGCTAGAATGTATTTCAGAAAGAGCCAAAATTGATTTTTTCAGTTGATGACCAAAGGTCTAGTGGCAAGTAAAAGCAAAATCAATCTTATTGAGAATGTTTTCTATCTTAATTTACACTTTTGTTTTCTCTCTCACTTGTTTTGTCAACTACTTTTCACTGCTGCTTTGATAATTTTAGTCTCTCTGTTCCCTCTGGGTGACTTTTTAATTTCCTCATGTCTTTCTTATGAGATAAAATTAGAATATAAATTTCTCTGGGTTCTTCACTTATTGCTTGGAGACTTGTTAGCTTGTTTTACTACACCTTATATAAACATGAAATATCATTTAATGTGTTTTTATACTCTTTATTGTATCTCAAGCTATGTGGAGAACAATTTTGCCTTTGTTTTTAAGTCTAAAGTCAGAGTTCATTTGTGTTAATGATTAGACTCCCACTGGACTTCTTTACTGTTTATATCAGGGCTGTGGTAGCTAATGTTAATCTATTATCACCACAGTATAAAAATTATTCCATAGTTAAAAACTGAACTTTACTTTTACCTGTCCCTATTAGAAGGCAGAAAATATTTTTAATGAGATTATGGACTAAATAAAGTGTTAGTCGAAGCTACAGCAGCAAGTAGTTTTTAAAGAGGTGAAGAATCTATTTTAAAATGTATGAGAGAAAAATATGCATATTAATGTGTCCATAGCCCTGCTCACCTATTCAGTATAGAGCTGGTATCTTTTTTTTCAATCTTCTGGCATTTCTGAGGTTTTCTGTGGCCTCTTCCTTTAAGGTTTTTTTTTAATTAGTCAGTCCTGATGTTCTCCATATATTGAGACTTATAGTTCAGATGTATAGCCTATGAAAACTATGATCCCCGGATGAAATGTGTATGTATGAGTTGTGATTTCAAATAAGAGCTTTTGGTCTTAGATCACTGCTTGCCACTGAGATATCCAGTATAACTACTCAGTTCTGTAAACTTTCCATTTCAGAAGAATATTACCATTTATTCTTTAACTATAATTAAAAGAAGCAAATATCTCTCTGATTTAACAGGTCTTAAATTCCTTAGTTTGCTTAAACATAGCATTTACCAACAAGCCATAATCTAAACGTGTTTTGATAATATCCTACTTGCTCTGTATTTATCTCTGCAATATTCTGTTTCCTTTTTTTTCCCATGCCACTTTCTGCTCGTGTAGTGTCATATTATCCTTTCTGTATCTGAAAATAAAATATACGAGATTTGAATGTACTACTTTTTATGAGGATATTTCACAAACAAGATTCTCAGATGATATCAAGTGCTATATCTTGATTTATCAAATAATCTATTGAAAGACTTTATTGTCCCCAATTTCTGATTGCTTTTTTTTTTAATCTGAAGAGTCTTGTCTTTTATGAAGGAAAATGTGTGTTTGACATTACTTTATGTTTGTATTTAAATTCTTATTGCTGAACTCATGTTTGTACTTCAGTTAAGAAAATATCTGCTTGTGGTGTAAGTGATATTTGGAATCTCTAGTCTCTCAATATGATTTAGTACCAAGATTTATCCAGCACTTCCACCTAATTATACTAGAGCTGTCTCAGTCTTGACTGATTGTTTGGGTGAAATTAATATCTGAACAGTGAAGAATTTTTATGAAGATAAATCCCACTGAAGCTGACATTTTGTTAACTGGTTCTAGAAAGTTGTTGGATATTGCTTCTTCTCTGGCAAAGTTCATTAACTTTGATAGATACTCAATACTAACATCCTTGAATATAAACACTGTAGGTGTTAGCATACATTCCTTTGAATACATAGCATGATAAGCATTTACACTTGTTAACAAATCTTATTTGTATTTTCTGCTTAGTATCATCATACTGAGTTCCATGATCAATAAGAGCCTACAAGATGTTAAAAATGCTTTTATTATCATAGATGTTAGTTATAACAATATGATATTTTCCAAGCCTGTGCTGTTCTGAAGTTATTCTCGATATCTAATGTTTTCAGGTTTTTATTGACTAGACTATTTAATCTTCTCATTTCAGTTATCAGTTCTGCCTCTTGATTACCTGTAAAATTGTACACCGGCGATTTTTTTTTGTGGAGGAGGTTACCTGTAAGGCCATTAAAAGATGCTGTCTCCAATTATTTTTCTGATTTACTTTTATTTATGTCTCTAATTATTTACTATTTGAAGAAACTGCCAAATTCATGATTTTTTTTCAAGTTCATGTAAATTTGAAACAACTGGATTAGGTTTATGACCTGTGTTTGTGATATTAAATTGCTATTTATATCCAGAGAACTTCATTCATTTTAGTCCTTTGTCCAAACTGATAGAGCATATGCTTGATACTGATTTTAATCCTGTATGAATTAGAAACTGTCTCTGGTCATGCAGTAAAAAGCACAGAGAATAGCATTAACATAGTATGTATTGTTTCATACAGTATGTATAAAATGTTGTGTCCAAAGTAGATGTTGGACAACTATAGCAAATATTTAAAAGAGTAGGACCTACGCAATCAACAAAATTACAGATGCAACATTAAGACTGTCTTTTTTTTTCAACAAGTAGCCCTACAAATGAAGGAATTGCTCTTCAGAAAATCTATATGGATGGCACTCCATTATAGGATGTTCACCAAGCTGAAGAACATAGGTCCTGTGGATTCACCCACAGATGCCACACTTCAGCATTAGCCAAACTCACTTTGTTACTTTGGTATAAAACCAATGATATTTAAACAACTTCTGCAGAGATGCTAAGGTATGCAATGGTGGAAACTGACAGTAATATATAGTCCCCTATCTCAGTTTCAGTTTCTAATAATATAACAGAATAAATCTATTTTGGTTAAAACCAAAGGAAGATGGAAGAAGTTTCCATTTAACTTCAGTATATCCTGTTTATTTTCCATTGTGGCTAAGGCTATACTTTAAGACTGCTCTTGTCAGATTCTTCACAGGAGATTTTAAACAGCCCCTTAAAAAAATCTGCTTCAAGAGTTTTAAACTTCTACAAATCCTTCAGCCTTCATCAAGCTCTTTACTCTTTTTCTGAAGCACACTAAATATTTTTAGTTATGTAGTACTCAGCTAAATCAAATCTTATTATCCATACATTAGTCTGTCCCTGTCTTTTTGACTGATTTGCCTCTGCTGATTACTGTTTATACTTCTCACAGTGCAATAGCAGCTGTTAATTTTACTGACACATCCACTATTCTTTCTTACTCATTATATTATTGATGAGGAACTCTTGTTTTAAATTCAGTCCTTTTGTTAGTTCAGGAAGATTAGATGCATTTTCTTTAAAAAAAAAATTCAGAGATGTTAAAAATAATTGTGCTAAAGAAATTGCCCATGGTATCAGAACAGGTAATACTCGCATTCTCTGAACTGGTATTGGCAATCTGTGTAAAATGAATTACTTATTTATGATTGTTTTCCAAAGGTTGTGTTGAAATTCTCTCTAGTAAGCCTTGCTGCTCAATACCTCACCTTGTCTGACTTCACATAGGTGAGATAGATTAGCATAATCTAAGATCAGAGAGTCTTTAAATTATCACTTAAGAAAGATTAAAATCATTCTCTTCTGATAAAAACAAGCAGATCTTATAAACTTTCAATGTACTACTGTAGTTCAAAACCATCTCGTCTGAAAAACAAAGCTCTGTGAAAAAATACATAACAATGTTATATTTTACCTTACAGTAAAATAATCTTTAAGGACTAGTCTGCATCCCCATTTGCTGTTATACTACAGTACAGAAAACTACGGAATAAAAAATATTGTAATTTATTGAAAAAGTTAGTGTAAATTGTGTCTCCATAGAAAGTATAAAATTTGCTTTTTCAGAATGTGAAAAATGCTGCAATTCAACCTAAATTTGTGATGAGTTCTCATATATGGTTAATATCATACAGGGAAAGATGATAAAAAATATAATTGATGAATACTTTCTAAAAGTAGCATGGTAATGGATTTCAGACATGATAAAGAATAAATTCATGTAATATGAGTGAACAAGAACAAAATATGGAGTGTGTGTCATAATTCACACCTCACAAATTAAGTAACAGCCATTTTAATATTTCATGAGATTTATACTGACAAACTGTATTTACAAACAAGATGATTATACAGTAAGGTTATAAGAGCTTGCTATTAGCTTTCCCAGGTTTAATAGTCTTTCCACCCATATGAACAGTACCACATATTTTCAGAAAAGTACATTTAATCAACATAGGATTTATTTCAGATCATGCAACTGACATAGAAACTTAAATTTAAAATTTAAATAGCAAATAACTAACCATTAAACAGTTATTTAAAAAGAATAGAAACTTACTAAAACATCCAGTTCTAGAGCCCCCAACATAAGAAGGACATGGACCAGCTGGAGAGGGTCCAGAGGAGGCCACGAAGATGGTAAGAGGACTGGAACACCTCTCCTGTGAGGACAGGCTGAGAGAATTGGGGCTGTTCAGCCTGGAGAAGAGGAGGCTCCAGGGACACGTTACAGCGGTCTTCCAGTACCTCAAGGGGGCCTACAGGAAAGACGGGAAGAACAGATTATTTTAATGTAATGTAATGTAATGACAGGACTAGGGGTAATGGTTTCAAAACAGAGGGAAGTATATTTAGATTAGATATTAGGGAAAAAATTTTTACACTGAGAGTGGTAGAGCACTGGAACATTTCCAGAGGATGCCCCATCCCTGGAAATGTTTGAGGCCAGGTTGGATGAGACACTGAGCAACCTGATCTGGTTGAAGATGTCCCTGCTCCTTGCAGGGGGGTTGGACTAGATGTCCTTTGAAGGTCCCTTCCAACCCTAACCATTCTATGATTCTATGATTCTAAATATTTCTGCAATTTTTAACCTATTTACCTTAAGTTCCAACTGTTTCTCACTGGTGTGCTGTCGTAGTTCAGCCCCGATCCGGACCAGACTACGCAGTCTCTCTCTCACTCCCCCCACCCTCCGAGAGAATAGGGAGAGATAATTTAAGAAAAGAGAGATAATTTAAAAAAACTACTCGAGGTTTAAGATAAGGACAGGGAGAAATCCTTACCGTCCCAGGCAAAACCAGACTCAACTTGGGGAAAACTATTCATTTATTACTACAACTAGCAAGATAATGAGACAGAAAAACAAGATAACCTCCTCCACCCCTCCCTCTTCCCGAGCTTAACATTATCTACCTTCCCCCCCTGAGCGGCACAGGGGGGAAGAGGGAATGGGGGTTGCGGTCAGTCCATTATGCGTTGTTTTACGCCGCTGCTTCACAGTTGGGGAAAGAACTCCTCGCATCCCTCCCCTGCTCCAGTGTGGGGTCCCACGCATATGCCACAGTCCTTCATTAAACTGCTCCGGCATGGGTCATCTCTTCCACGGAGAACAGTATCTCCAGAACGGCTCTCCCAGCGGGCCCTCCACGGGCCACAACCGCATTCAGGCATCCACCTCCCCCGGTGCGGGGTCCTTCACAGGCTCCAAGTGGATCCCTGCTCCTCCGTGGACCTCCATGGGCTGCAGGGGGACAACCTGCTCCACCATGGTCATCACCACAGGCTGCAGGGGAATCTTGGCCAGGAGCTGCATTACTCCTCCCCCTCCTTCTTCACTGACCTTGGTGTCTACAGCTGTTTCTCTCACAAAAGTTCATTCTTCACAATGGGCTGGCAGAAGCCTCAAAAAGCCTCTCAGGATCTCTTCATGTTATTCATCCCATCTCATCTCCTCTCCACCTCTTGCAGCCAGGCTGGGCTGAGTTGGGCCCAGTCGGCCGCCTGGCGAGAGGCCAGAGGGGGAGGCCTGCAAGGCCCCGGAGGCCTGCGCCTCCCCCTCTGTGCCTCTGCCCTTGCTCAGCTTCGTCACATCTTCTCTTCTCTTTTTTTTTCTGTTTTTCCCTTCTTAAATACATTATCGCAGAGGCGCTATCACGGGACATTCTGCTCCCAATTGGCTCAGCCTTGGCCAGCAGTGGGTCCGCCCTAGGCCCGGCTGAGTCCACTGAACAAAGGGGAGTGACTTCTAGCAGTTTCCTACAGGAGCTACCACCTTAGGCCCCCCTCACTAAGCAAAACCAAAACGTGCTTATTACCATAGAATCTTATTAATATATTTCTGAAATTGTGTTATAAATAATCAAATTAATAAATTTCCACTCTTCTATTGGCTGTTTGTGCATATAGATATGTAAATTAAAGACAAGGTGGCATTGTATATAATAGTTCACTCTACCTTTGGCTGAGTTAATAAGAAACTTGAAGAGAAGTTTCATTTGAACATGTAAAGGTATTATTTTTTTTTAAGAAGAAGTATTCCTCTCCATGAAATGCTTGTAAATCCTTATGGGGGGAGGTAGGTTACTCTGCAGTACTCTTATATTAAAGTTACAGAGTAAAGAGTTAAGTATTTTTTATCCCTGCCTTTTCCTAATGAAATACACCATTACAAGGAAGAAACCCCTGCCTGTGGTTTTGCACATGTTTAAACATGATGCACATAATCAAATTTCTTTTTAAAAAGTTAATTTCATCCTGAAACATGTACAAAGAATACCGGAGGCATGCAAAGAGAAGTACAGGGAAATTAGGAACCAGAATTATGCTCTGTATATTCAAACCAGATATTTTTCTTATCCGTCTTCACTGTGATAGATGGATACCCTTTCTGTTTTTAGTGGCATGTTCTCATTTCTTAATCAGATGAATTTTTTGACACTGTTGTCTAAACTCAGAAAAAATCTGACCCACAACAAGTTTTAAGCAATGTGCACATGATCTCCCACTGGAAATGTAGAAGATAGCAATTTTAGTTCCTGGATATTTATTTTAACTTTTAGGAAAAATAACAGCAGCAACAGCATTGACAGCCACAATATAATATTAACATAATTAATAATATTAGTAATTATAGATAATGTATTTGAGCTTTAGATGAGAAACTCCTTTCTGTGAATATGTGGGACATTTTTATGACTCCTTTTCCAGTAGGTCAATGAATGAGTGAATGTCTGCATAATGAAAAGCTTTCACGCTGTCCTGGTCTCAGCTGGGATGGAATTAATTTTCTTCCTGGTAGCTGTTGTGTTTTGGATTTAGTATTGGACTCGGTGTGTGAAAAATATTGATAATACACTGATGTTATTAGTTGTTGCTAAGAAATCAAGGACTTTTTTCCAGCTTCCCAGGTTTTGCTAATGTGTAGGTACAAAAAGCTGAGAGCAGTATAGCCAATGCAGCTGACCCAAACTGGCCAAAGGAAGTATTCCATACCATAGACATCATGCTCAGTATACAAGTCTGGGTTGACTGGTGGGCAGAAATCAGGAGATTGCTATTCCGAGATCACTGCTTGGGATCGTTCTGAGATCGGTCTCAGTTCTGCTCCATGATCGCTGCTTGAGGACTACTTGGGTGTCACTTGGCAGGTGGTGAGCATAATTTTTTTGGGTGGGTTTTGTTTTCTTTTCTTTTTGTTATTTTCCTTTTCATTACGATTTTTTGTTGTCATTATTATTATTAATAATATTATCAATCATAATAATATTAATAATTAATAATAATATTTTTCTTCATTAATTAATCTGTTCTTATGTCAACCCACAACTTTTTTTACTTTCACCCTTATGATGCTTTCCTCTGATCCACTGGAGACAGATAGGGTGAGCATGTGACTGTGTGATACTTAATTGCTGACTGGGATTAAACCAGGACGCACACCTCTGCAGAATTCAGAAAAATACTACAAGACTAGTGATAAGCCTCAACGCTTAAATCCACCCCATCAGCACCCTAGCTATCTGCAGAAACTTTGAAAGTTAGAAATTTTGGCAAGATTAATGAAGCTATAAGCCATGACTTTGTGAAAGATAAATTATGGACACGATAGAAAAGATGTAAATTGGAATTGATTCAATGAGGGACAATGAGAGGTGACATGGGCATGTGTTGGCAAAGGCCACAGTCTAGACAAAGTAATATTTTATTAAAAGTCCAAAGCCAGAAGTTATGTCTCAGAAAAAAAAAAATCTGAAAAATTTTGCAACAATCATTGTCAAGTAAAAAAAAAAAAAAAAAAAAAACAAATCTAAATCTTTTATAAAAATCTTCCTTCTATTGATAAAAGTCATAGGAAGCAATTTCCTTTGTTCTGAAATTTCCTTTCAGACATTTGAATCAATTTTAACTTATTTCTTAATATTTACAGATTCCATGGTGGGATATGAATAAAGACAAGCACATAAACATGGAAACTCTTACTGTGTAGATGACTCAGGTTGCAAAGTGAAAAGATTTAGATGCTCGGGAAGTAGGGCCAAAATAAGGCCTACTTCATGATAACATTCTATGAAATCAAGTTTTCCGTAAAGTGTAGTCCCATCTCAGTTTTTAGTTCGTTTGACTTACAGAAATCTTTGTCTAAGGATACATATTTTTAAAGGTATGTTCAAGTTTATATATGGTACTATGTGAATATGATTAAAAGATGGACCACAGGTAATGTACTGAATCACTCAGAAAAAAAGTCCCTGTTAACAAAAATCATACTCTTTTTGTTAAGAAATTTCCTACTGCCAACAAAAGCAAAGCAGGAATTCCCTACAGAGCCAATGAAAGCCATTTTCCTAGTAATTTAGACATTTCTACAACACATCAGCTCCCATCTATTCTCGGGCTTTCACAGCTCCCAGAGGTTGAGTATTTCCATGCTCTTTCCTTTTTCTTTTATACAGGTTTTCCCTCCAGATCATTCTCTACATTATCCTTCCCGTGATGGTTTCTTACTACCACCAAGGAAAATGCTACCAGATTGCCTAGTGCACCATGACAGGCTGCACTCACACACTTGCCTGGAGCTCCTCCTCTCCTTACTTCTTCTCTCACCTTGGTGTCTGCAGAGTTATTTCTGCACTTTCTTTTCCTCACTGTTCTCTGCTGTGCATATTTTCACCCTTGCTTACATAAGCTTTCCCTAAGGCACCACCACTTTGGGTGCAGGGCTCAGCTGGGCCCTGTGCTTGGTCAGTTGGAGCTGGCTGGAACCTCCCCTCAGAGGCCACCCCTGAAGCCACTCCTCTGACAACATCTTGACACATAAACTCAATGCATTTGTTAATTACAGTCCATTTTATTTTTAAGAACTCCTAGATTAGAAATAATAATAATTAAAAAAAAAACAAAAAAAACCCAAAAAACCTCACTCCACCTTCTTTTCTTGTGTTATTTGTTCTTGGTTTCAGGCAAAATACTTCAGAATGAACTGCCATTTAAAAGCTCTTCCTGCAGGTCAGAGCAGATACATGCTGGGTTATGCTGTAGGAAGGCCTTGCAACACCACTGTTGCTGATGCATTCACTGTGTGCAGAAATATTCATCTAACCTATCAGGGGTGTCAGTCTTTTTCAATCCTCATAAATCACACTTAATTGCAACTGGGGTATGAACACCTTGAAATCTCAAAGTAGCTTTGTTTAAACACAATAGTCCGTACATGCAGCAAAGAGTCCAGGTATTATCTCAGAGCATGAATTATGAAGGGATGTTTGAAACATATGGAATTCATATTTTCGTATAACTCTTTTTTTTTTTTCTTTTTCTTTTTTTTTTAAGTGAATAGCTGTTTTTAAGCCACACCTAGAAAAGTATGTTTTATTATATTTTTGGAAGAATTGCAACCTATTTACAGTAGCCAGCATTATTAGCAATCAATGCATCATCATTGTGGTGTTATCCTAATATTATATCACCAAAATTATATTTGTAGTGATGAAATAATGTAACAAATCAATAAAATGCCACTACTGTGATGATACGTTTATCTTTAATATAAAATCCATTGGTATAAACAGATTCTGAGAGTTCAAGTTTAAATTGAAATAATTGATAGAATAATACATATAAGTTCTTATAGATACATATTTCATTCAAACAAGTTTATATTGTTTCATTTAAGTAAAGCATTTGGAAGACAACAAATTTATATGCAAGAGGATATGCCTTCATAATAATAGAGAACAATAATGATTCAGATTTTAATAACTGCGTGAAAATATATGCTTGTATTAATACACATGAAAGAAATTCTTTCAGTGGAGCAGCTACTGAAAAAAAATTGAAATGGAAGGGAAATTACCAAACAGCTTGATGGCTTCTCGTTAATGAAAGTTTTAGGAAGTTATGTATCCAGAGATACAATAGCTGAACTTTATGTGTGTACATACATACATATATATGAATATATACAAGTTTTGGTAAGTATGGATATGCATAGATAAGAGTGTATGCAACAATAGTATTCACATTTTAAAATTTATAAACTCTTCCATTTCATTCTTATGGCTGTCAGTGTTTTAGCTTTTAGGACGAAGTTTGTTAGATTGATTCTCAGGCCAGGAAAGAATATTTTTGAAGGATTCAGCAGAGTAATCTACCAGGTTTTCAAAATACATTGTCCTTCCATATAAAAAAGTTTATAACTTTTCTAAACGGCACTAGAAACTGAGTAGAAAGTAATCAAGTCAGGAAATGTGACAGGAAAATATCCCTTAGGTAACCAAAGGTCCACTGGGGAACAGATGAAAACCAGTTATATCTTTCTAGAAGTTATAGCTACTTTAAGAGTATACACAGACTGTGTTTTATAGTCTATGTTTTGTTTTATCATCCAATATTCTCTTTAGTATCTTTGGAATATATTGGTAATGTTAGGAAGGACAGAAAACTATCTAATTAGGAGATACATTTTTAATGCTGATTCCATTTACAAACTCTGATTAATGCAAGACCTTGCAAAGTATGTAACAGATTATACTGATAACACCTGTTTTTTATCTAAAAATGGCTACCTATTGCCTGAGAATGGGGGATATTTAACAAAGAAATTCCTATTAAAAGAAGCCATCCATATGATAATATAGACAAATATACACTCATTTGCCTGTGAACTAATCAGAAAATTCTAATGTCCCAACTGTTTAACCTTTCAAACATAAGAGCTGTTTTTCCCTTTTTAATGGTAAAAGTCTATGCTCTAATGTTAGACTGTGATAGAAAATATCCTAGCAATTCATATATTCAAGTTAAATCTTGAGAAGCTATTTATACTAATAAATTCTTGTAAATGAGCTCCACTGGAAAATTTCCATCCACTAGGGTGAGCCTCCTCTTGCCATTTAAACTCACTTTATTATTCAGAATTTCCTAGTGGTACGTTGCATATGACTGCATTGTAGTAGAGAACTGACTGTCTGTAGGGTGGTAAGAATACTCTGGATTAAATTACTTGCTGCTCATCAAACTGTTAATTTCTTTTTGTTCAGAGGGTTTGAATTGGAGTGAGGCAGACTAGATGATGCTTACTGTAGGTCCTTGTCCATTCTTTTGTGAACCAGCTTTTGATATTTTACAAAACAGAAAAATACTAGGCTACAGGGTCCAGCTGGTAGCCTTCAAACACCATCCTTCCAAGATGCACAGTGGTCAAGCTTCAGTAATGGTATCCAATTCCCAAAAAGATTGTGGTACACTTACTGAAAATACAAGTTACATTTTATCTTTGTCATGGATTGAGCCCAGTCAGTAGTCAAGCACCCACCCAGCCTCTCATTTCCCTCTCGCACCAAGTGGAAAAAAAACTCACAAAGGTGAGAAAACTCATATCTCAACATAATGACAGATTAATAGATGAAGCAAAAGCTGAATGTGTAAGCAAAGCAAAAAGAGGAATTTATTCACCACTTCTTATTGGCAGGCAGATGTTTAGCCGTTTCCTGGAAAGCAGGACCTCAGCACATGTAACAGTTTCTTAGGAAGATAAACACCATAAATGCAAACATCTCTGCTTTCTCCCTTTATTTCCTTGAGCTTTTATTGCTGAGCCTGACAGCATGGAATAAACCTTTGGTCAGTTTGAGTCATACCCACCCTGCTCACTGGACAGGGAACAGAGTGAGAGAGAGAGAAGGCCTTGACACTGTGCAAGCACTGCTCAGCAATACCCCAAACACTGTTGTGTTGTCAACATTGTCTTTCCAAAACACAGCACCATGCAGCTGCTACAAGAAAAGTTGACCCCATTCTAGCGGAAGCCAGTACAAGTCCCCGCAAAATCCATATAAAATAGATGAGGCATGAGCATGTGTCTAAACTATGCCTTTTCAGGGGAGTTTATATGCAAGACTGACTATTTTCAGTATCGCAAGTTGTCCTAAGTAGCTTGTCGGAGAATCAGTTCAAGGAAAACACTCCTGAAACAAATCTGCATCTCAATGCCACTTTAGTTTCAACGGCATGGTTGCATGCCTAACGGCCCAAATATCCTTTTTACCCATGAAAACTCCCACAGTGGCTTTCTCTTTTCTTATCTTCTCTTTCTTTTTTCTTTTAAATTGCTACTGCAAATAATCTTCAGATGTGCAGAGCTCATTCAAGTGGGTGTTGACTTTAGTACTTATGTTTTTGATCTGCAGACTTCAACGAATTTACTTAACAGACTTAACTACTTTCAGTGATGTTACAGGTGGCCCATTAACTTTGTGAGGCAGTTATGTAATTACATATATCCTGAGGATGGCAAGAAAGACTACTAATTATATGAGCTCATTAAGTCTGCTTTAAAATAGGTGACACTACATATTGTGAAAGAAAAGATATGTTCTAACTATCTCTTCTATGGTCTTTTCTACTGCCATAATTATCCAGAGACCAAGGAGAATACTGACAAAATTTACATTATGTAAGACAAGTCAATGAAAATGAATAGCTTTTGCTCTACTGTTCTTAACTGAAAACAAGAGTGAAAAAACCTGAAGGACGTTATTAAAAAATGCAACTTTTAAATGGGTCTGGTCTTGATGTCTAAATAATGTAATATATGTAACTGCAAATTTATAATTCAGATGAAGAGCTAATTTGAAAAAAAAAAAAAAGGAAATGTATACTAACCTCAGAAAGACTTATTAAAAGTAATGCAAGGACAGCAGTACGAAGGAAAAATGATCCTAGATAAGTTCAGAAATTTTGAAGGCCAGCGTGCAGAACACAAGTTAATTGCAGTTAATCACAACAGTAAGCTTTAATAGCTTTTACATTACAGCATAACCTAATTGCAGAGATGTCCTTTCAGCTGCCTGTGACCGTATACTGATTTGTGCTGATTCATAAGCTCTTGTAACTACAGAACAAATAGACTGTGTTACACACAGTCTTGCTGCATCAGAAGAGTGTGGCGTGGCAGTTTACACAGCAGTTTGCACAGGGAAGACGTGTGGGCAAGGCACAGCCCCCCTCCTGGCTCTAAAGAGTAACTCAACTAGTGGTCATCTCCCTCCCTGGAGAGGACCCACATACGGTTTCCACTCACCCAAAAGCCATCGCCAGAAGGAATGTGGCGACCCAGATGGAGCTCCTACACAAACATGCATCTGTCCAGGTCTCTGTCTGCAGGGAGTGACTGAGACAAACCGGCAGGGAAGATGACTGGCCTGGTTGAACAGGGAGCTTTTGCTAGGACTTGGGAAAAAAATGAGAGTTTACCACTTTTTGGAAGAAGGGGCAGACAACTAAAGAAGAGTACAGGGATCTTGTTAGGTCATGCAGAGAGAAAATTAGAAAGGCAAAAGCCAGCTAGAACTCAGTCTGACCACCATTGTAAGAGATAACAAGAAATATTTTTGCTATTATATTAATGACAAAAACAGAACCAAGGAGAATCTCCATGCTTTATTGGATGCAGGAGGGGAACATTGCCACCAAAGATGAGGAAAAGGCTGGGGTACTTAATTCCTTCTTTCCTTAAGTCTTTAATAGCCTAATTGAAGTACTTAAATCTCTATGAAATTTAGATTACATAATGTCAAAATAAATTTTGAGAATAGAATGAAAAATACTGGGCCATTCTAAAAATGTTTTCTTATTGTACCTAGATGTCAGAAATAAAGCATAATATATTAACTTGCTTATTTGAGGAAATTCTTGCACAGAGGGTTAAGGGTGTCCATTTACAGTGTACTGTCAGAAATTAACTTTCCATAGGAACACTTGGTGTGCCCTGGGTGTTATACATTTCTCTCCTTTTTCAGAGTAGAGTGAACTGCTTCATGCAGAGGAATCCTTAATTCACAGTGAAAGTATCCACACAGGGAGTTATTGAGAAATAGCATGTATACTGTAAATAAACACTTTAGCTTACTAAACATTTACCTCCTAATGTTGGCAGCCCCTTTAATATGTGAGCAATACGTTAGACAAAGAACAACAACTCTTGCTCATTCAAAACACAATATCTGATCAGCTACTGTAATTACAGGTGTCTGCTCCAACAGTGTGGCATTTTCACAAACGCTATTTCTGGTAACTTCTTCATGACATTTTTAGCAAGTTCGTTTTTTGACAAACCCAGCATAAGGCTTTATGTGTCTCTGGATATGTAGGCTCCCTTGTTTTTAATCAGCAATTGAACAAAAGAATTTGAGAATCTAAGATCTGTATTTAAATGCATGAATGATACTGGCTATGTTTATTCCTCTTGTTAATAGTTGTAGTGAAACAAAGTTTTGTTCTCAACTATTGAATATGAATTGTGGCCAATAATTTCAGACTGTTGATTTTTTTTCGCTTTAGAAAATTATGACTTTGCCAACAAGAAATACATTAAATAGAATGATCTCAAATTCTTCTTTAAAAATTTAGTGAAAGCATTTCTTAAAATATTTAATATATAATATTTGTTTATTTTTGCCTAGTTAATGATGTGTTTTTCTAACATGTTTCTCTCCAAAATTTTATAAGAGTTAAGGGTCTAATTTGGTATGCCAAGAAATGCTTCCTGAATGAGACTGAATGCCATTATTTTGTCCTGACTTCAGGAAGTCTTCAAACCTTTCTGGAATTAGATTAATAAATCACACATTGTATGAACTAGAATAATAATAGTAATTTTAAATAAAAAATTAAAACTAAAGGCTTTAGCAGCCAGAATAACATTAACACTCCCTCGAAAATTTTGGCGTTATACAGAATAACAGTTTCAATTAATAAAATTTCTCTTTCATCACTTCTGTACAGCCATTTCATTGCACTCCATGATTAATCATTAACTTTCCAATAAGCAACATGGATCATAGGAAACTGTCTGAAAAACTTCAAGGTCAAATTGTTTCCTTTAGGATTGATATTGAAACTCCTATTTAATCCAAAAGGAAATTTTAATTTTCATAAATTTTTAAGAAAAGCAAATGTTCACATTCGTTACAGTCTGATGGTGTGTATTCCCTCTTTTCCACCAATCAGTCAGAATGGGAGACTTGAGTTCATTCAATCTTTTTTTCTAAATGACTTTAAGCTATTTAGTCCATGAAAAAAAACCAACCTAGATTATATTTTGCTATATTTGTTTGCTTTGTCTTCTTTTGATACTCTTCACTTCGAAAGCCTGACTAAATAAAACAAAGTCCAAAATACCTGTGCCATATATCGGAAATATGATTTACCCATTAAGATAGAGAATCAATCCCATGACTGATTTTCTGCTTCAATAGCAAGGAAACTTTTTAATAAAACCAGAAGCAGAAGTAGCAAAGAGTACTAGGGAGATGTAAACCAATCTCTCCTATGAATTGTTAAATTAAACACTCTTATTAGAAATGGAAAAATTAATTTAATCCCTTTGATACAGAGACATATGGGAAGATCTTCTTTTGTTTTCATGAATCCAAACATTTTTGCTTCCAATTGAAATAACTTTGTGGATTCAAAATAGATTTGCACACAATTCTCAAGATGACCAAAATAATTTTGTTGAGAAACTAAAAATCTATGAAAAGGCACTTAAAGAACAATAAAATCCTATATTAGCAGCTAACCACAAGACTGTGTAGTAAGTTTGAGTCATCAATAATTTTGCTGGCGTTGTTCATTACCCTTGCACCAATCAGTCATGCCAAGCGATGCTAAATAAAAATAGTCTTCACCTCACATACAGCTTTCCTTCATTCATTGTGGTTTCTCATGTTTTGATTATATGCTATATTCTCTTTAAGCAGGACTTGTGCTTTCTTACCCATAATACTGATCATGTATGTATTCAAATTCTGTTGTTCTCAGTAATCAATACTTTTAAAATTATAATATTTCAACACCTTGGAAATCTTGTTCATTTCTTTCCTCCTCCTTTCCTTCCTCCATTTCCCGTTTTCCTCCTCAGACCCTTGCCATTCCTTGTCCCTCAGGATGCAGCTTTTCTGTCCTCCCCAATCCAAATAACACCTTGCAGGCGTTTAATTTTAACCAATATTGGACAATTTTGGCAGTTAAGTCCTACCAGTAATCAGAACTTCTCACCTCTCCCTGCCAAATCTTCGCCTTTGAACAGTCTAGGAACTGAGAAAGGGCTCAAGACCATAGAAAAGAAAGTTTAGACTTATTCTACCACTGTTGTATGTTTCTGTAATAGCAAATTACAATATGCAATTATACAGTATATAAGTTACAAACAAGTGAAAACGTCTTTTAAAAAACTATTGTACCAAATGTGTATTCAAAATTGTAAACATTGAAAGCCTATTTTTAAAAAAAAAAAGTGATACTACATTTCTTTGGTATTGCTGTCATACTGGTAGTACAAACTGTTTCAGCCGCCTTCACCATTTTTTGAAGGAAAATCTCCATATCTTAGTGATTTCACATCAAAATTGGATATCTCTAAAACACATTAGTTTGCTTTTTAACTGGACTCAATGCAAGTATAACCAGATGAAAATAGATGCCTAATGGCTAAATGATATCAGAATTTTATTTAGGAGAGGTATTACACTGAAATGCACTACTGTAATACTTCTGTGTTCTAAAGAATACTTGTTTATAATGATACAAGTAACCTACAAAGCTTCTTTCTGTAATATTTTTTCTTATATTCTTATAGGCAGTCCTGGCATAGCTCATATCCTGCAAATGCCTTAAAATGCATGAACACTCTTTGAGCAAATTAAAAAAAAAATAAAAAAGTAAATGTTTTATAGACTGGAACTAAAAGCTTAAACTTATTAAGCTGAATACATTTTTAAATTAAAGAAAATTTAGGGGAAAAAGTACTGATGAGTCTTGAACAAAGTCTTTTTGGCAGTGATAGAACCTCATAGCTTCACATAAAATAACATATTTCATCTTTGTGATGGTATTTATCAGACTTTTTTTCCTATTTTCTTGTCTTTCAGTTGCACAAATTATCTCCAGGAAGACTGTTTCTATTACTTTGTAAGATACACTGTCACTTTTAAACAGAAAATCTATAAAGAATAGAGGATGTCCATCTGGAGTATCCTTAGGGACTACTCAATTGCAATTAATTTAAGTAGGCACTGGATGTCAGTGTTGACATTTTATATTAAAAAAAAAAAAAAAGAAAATCCAAGGTGTAACTAGAAGTACGATACAGAAGTCTAATAAAATCATTCAGAACAGCTTAGAAGCTAATTAGCATTCTATATCTTCATGGTAGAAAGAATATTTTGGCTTGAAAGAAACAGCTCTCCATAAAGGTTTTGATTTCTATTAAGAACAAACAAACAGATGAACAAACACGTAAACTAAATGGACATTTTAGGGATCTGTCACAGGGCTTTTACATGGTAATTAACATTCAACATTTCATTTAATCAGAATGATGAACAGTGCACAGTATGAGTGATGGTATTTGCTTTATGGTTAATTTTGTACCTGGCTTTCAAAAATATGCCTTCATTTAACTGACTCCTAAAATCAACAAAATTAATCTCATGACTTTAAAGGAGCTGTTTACTTTTAAAACAGGATTTTATTTTTCAACAAGTTTTAAAAGGGATTTAGACAAGAGTAAGAATGGAAAAATACGAATATAATTGCCTATATAAAAGTCTACCCACTAAACAGAACTGTCCATCCCCTACTGTCAGTTTGAAGCAAATTTTAACCAAGATCAGATTTAAAGTACTGAACTTCACAGTCAGGTACACATACAATCTCCTTTGAAGTCTGACAGAAATACTAATTCACGTATGGCTTCAAACCATCCTGCAGAATGATCCCAGTACTAAATGGAATCTCAAAGAACAACATTCCATTTCACTGGCAACACCTTTGAAGTTATGCTGTTTCAAAACCACATATAATTTAAGACTTAGCGTGTAAGAAAAAGTAAATCCTTAGAAACTGTCATAAAGACTAAAAATCTCTTACAGTACAAGGAAACATAATTCTACTCTCTTCATTACAAACACATTCACTTGATAACTTGGTGAATCTGTCCAAACATCTAAGCTGAACAGCTGAAAATAGTATGAAAAATTAATCTTTTTTTTTTTTTTAAAGTTCTTACTTGGACATACAAAAAAGTCCTGAGCATCCACAATTAGTACTGAACTGTGAAATTGCATGTCAGATGATTTATGTATTAATGAAAATGTTTCAGGACATGGTGACCTGCAACCAAAAGAAAGCAAACAGATCCACTATCAGACTCACATGGATGAAACAGAGCAAAGAAATCTCTTGTTTTTCCAAATAACATCCCCAAAACATTGTAGGAAACATTAGGTATGTCAGAAGTGAAAAATTTCAGTTAATAATATTTCAGTAAGAGTTTTTGATGGTATCTCTAAAGAAGAAAAAACAAAAGGGAGGGTTGTATAGAGACCCACAGCAGTCACGCTAAAGCTTTTATCATCCCAGAAATGCTGATTACTATCATGCCTGCTCTCAGTCAAAAGCTAGTAATGAGCTACACACATTTATCCCTTCAAATGTCTAGATCAAGTATTTTGGCAACATTGAGATTTATATAAAATATTTTTCAGATACTTCACATTGAACAGTGAAGGCAAAGTCACAAAAATAAGGGAGTGTTAGTTTCCGAGACACCAGTGTATGAATCAGCATATCTAAAACAAAAGATAATCTCTGATCTGATGTTTTATCTCCAAATAAATTGGGGCGTCTGATAGTATCTCTTGAATAAATTAGAAATGTTTAAGTTTAAAGAACTAGGGAAGTGAAGGCAGACAGAAGAGAGATAAAATCACTTTGGACTTCATAGAGGACCCAAGAAAAGAGGTTAATTATAGAAGACATCGTGCTTCACAGACAGAGGGTTCTTTCTGATAAATGCAACCTAAGATGAATACTATCTAACATATAAGACATATGAGCTTTGATACGAGGAAAATTACAACATGAAGCTAGATTATATATACAGAGGAAAAAATTGAGTCATTTTAAATTTAATGTTGATGTAAATGAGTTTAGTTTTCAATTCTTTTCAATCTTTATGAAGTTTTTTTTTAATTACATTGTGTATTTTGGATACTCTAAATAAATATTTAATTGTATTTTTCTTTAACAAGAATTGAACTATTGTAACCATAGAGTAAGTAACTGATGTAAGTCTGTTGCAACCCAAAAACCTGCTGAAAGTTTCTAGACTGAGAACAAGACTAAGAGCAAGTTTATAAAGCTCCTTCGGTGGTTTTTTTTCAGTTAACTTTAGAAAAGCTGTGCAGCTCTGTCAAGCTCAAAACTAAGTAAGTCAAATCATTAACTGGTTTTGTGTCTAAAAAATGTGGGTTTTTTTTTTGCAGCATTTTTCCTCTTACCAGAATCCTAACCTCACACTCTCATTGCTCTTACTGTTTATATTTCTCTGTGTGAATAAGAATGCAGGATGTCTGTACCTTTTGCTTTGCTATGCTGGAGTGAATCCACCAAATATTAGATACCTATGCATCACTACTGATGTGAGTTTGTAATAAAAGTATCACAGCTACAATTGCTACTATAATTCTTTGTCCTGCAGCTCATAAACCTCATTAAGGTATGATGATACTTTCACAAATTACTTGAGTGATGAAATAGAGGGAATGTCAGATGAAACTAGACTAGGAGGACCTGCAAAGGCATTGGAAAACATGACCAGAACACAAAGCAGTCTTAAGAAATTGAAGAAATAAACTTAAAATAGAAAGAGATTTGATAAGGACAACTGCAAGGTTCCTCACTGTAAGCAGGAGCAATTATCTGCAGCAATACAAATTAACTGCACTAACAAGTCTGATTAAAGGAGGTTATAGGGGATCACAAGCTAAATTTAGGATAAATATTATGTTTATGTACTGTATTTATGTACAGTACTATTGAGACTAATAGTAATCATACCAAAACTAATAAACAAGGGCATAGTTTGCAAGCCCTTGTACTTTTTTTCTGGCATCATTAAGGCCTCTTATGGAGGTCTGTGACCAGTTACAGGTATTGCATTTGATGGAAACTATAAACCAACTGAAGACTCATCAGATGTCTAAAGTCTCTCAATCTCTGATATTCATCAAAAGTCCAGAAAAGTAAGACTTTGGAGAAAAGAAAGGCATAAAAACCAGAATTGTTAGCCTGAAGGAGAAAGGACTGAGAGCAGATAATATTTCATTAAAACTATTTAAAAAAATAAGGGAAAAAATGCAGAAAGAAAGCATCAGATTAGGAAATATTTCCAATGGTAAGAATTATAAAGTATGGAAATAGATTGCCTAGGGTGGTCTGTCATTGAAGTCTTTAAGAAAAGGTTAAACAAAAATGTCTGTCAGGAGGAGTGCTAATACTGCCTTGGAGCAGACTGAAGGACAAAATGATCTAAGATCTGTGCTGTGATATTTCTCGAATCTTAGTCAAAATTAATTCTGCTATAATGATTTATTAATACAACCATTTCCAGCCCAAATAAACTACAACTTAAAAATATACAGAAGGAAGACAATCAAAAAAGAATCATGTAAGTATTTTAATAAATGTATGTATTGAATACTTAGTTTTTCCTTATTTTCCTAATTTAATATTGCCATCTTTTTGCCTATTTCATCTGCTCTTACAAAATATATTTACTCTTTATTAATGAACGACAATGGTAAGTAAGAGAATTGAGAAGTAAGAAGTTCTGAATATATAACGGAAACGATTGCTGAAATGTTTCCATCTATAGGTTGTTTTTAAAGTTGTTTGTCTTCTAATTAAAAATTATTGTATGATAGAAGAGATTGCTAACTGAAGACATAGTAGAAAAGAAGTCTGAAAGTTACATATGGAGAGGGTGTATTAATCCTCAGTGCAAATTAGCAGCTCTCCTATGGCTTATTAAGTCAGGCTATACTCATATACAATACATGTTCTTAGCAAAAACTTATAGTGTTCTTGCCCCTGTCCTTCACAGTCACCTTGGTCACAAATGAAGTCCCAGTTCTTGCTGCAACGATATTGAGTGGGATAGCTGGTAAAGGAATATGACCAATATTATGGACCTAAGTGCTCATAGAGGAAAATTTCTGTAGTTGCAGAAGATAATAAGAACCAAACTGAGATAGATTTCTGTTCAAGAAGAAAAGTTAAAAAATAGTTTCTGTTCACAAAGAAAACAAGTACAAAGATTTCTACCTACCATTTGCACTGCAGCAAAGCTGAGGCAGTGTCCAGTTACTGTAAGCTGTCTGGTTTTGCTTCCTTCATAAGCTCCTTCCACATGGCTTTTGACAGTTCTCATGTTGATCTTACCTTAACATGCTCAGATACAACAGTAGAGCTAAACCAGCAGAGAGCAGAGCCCTTTGGATGTCCAACTGTTTAGTATCATTTTACCTCCCTGAACTAGCTTGTTGAAATGCCAGGCACATGCAAGTTCATAGTAAATTAAAGATAAAAATGTGCAAGGGGGTAATTCCTTGCACATCAACCTAAAGATAATATGTTCTCAGAGTAAACAAAAGACTAATTTTATATGCAATGGACTGATTTATATTCAATTCATACACTTTTTTTTTTGTTTTATTTCCTAGATTTACCCCAAATTATGGGAGATATCCAGATGTGTCTTTGATGACAAATGTACCATTTGATTCTTAATATATTTAGTTAAGGGGGGCTGAATCTGTAGCCCAACAGAGCTGAGGCTGCTGCAGCTGTGTGCCCCGGTTCCAACCAGCAGTGATGCTGAGCATGTGTTATCAGTAGGTCCATACACACACATATGCAACACGTGTATGCATACATGGTGACACAGATCATTGTTGACATATACAACCAGCACTCACATCAACACAAACAACACCAATGGCCTCATCTTGTTTTTCCCTCTAGCTGATTAGGATGAAAGTCCATTACTGGGAAATTTATATATGTACAGTGTGGATCCCTGCAGAAGCTGGGCTCAGACACTCAGTCTACCCAGCAGCTACCCCTGTATTCCAATCTCTCCAGTTGTTGGCATCTAGGCATATGAGCTCCAGTGGCTGCTACTTCACATCCCTTAGCAGATGGCCTTTGATGCACTATCCGCCCATGAGCTGGTCCTGGATCCTCAGTCTTCACCCTTAGAGACATCTAAGCACCCAGTGCTTCACCCTTAGAGACATCTACACACACAGAAACACACATGCGCATACAAGCAGGTCATAGGTGTTCCCCAGAACCTATTGTTTCTCCAGCAGATATGTGGGACTCCCCAACCCTCCAAAAACTGACTCCTCCTGTGGTCTCACTCTGACAGACACACACATACCCCTGGCTCCCAGGCCATGTCACCTACTCACCAGCTTGTGCAGCTGGATCTTCACAAGTACTCACTCACACAAGCTCCAGCTGCTGCACCACAGGCATGTGGATGCTGACCTTGGTCCCACTCCAGGGCTGACCCTCAGATCCACACACATACCATTGCACACCAAATAGAGAGTCCATAACCCAAGAAATTAGTTAGGAATGGAGTTTAAGCAGATGACAGGACAGATTGCACTGATCAGTTACAGGGCATGGCCAGAGAAGAACACTGGGTAGCACTGTCTACAAGTGACTCACCCTGTTTATCCCTTTATCCCTTCCTTTTCCCATTTTGGTTCCTCCTCTAAACATCCATTAGTAAGTCTTGTGCGATTCCAAAATACTCTCCCTCCCCTTCCCATTAGGTGTTCCTAGGTAGTGACTACCTTCTCAGTCCAAAACGTTATCCATAGTGTTTCTCCTCTTGGCTTATCGTGGTAAGTTGCATGCCAGCACATTGGAGCTGAGGCTGTCATGAGAAAGCTCTGGTACGGGCCTGGATAGGGTGTGCCTTCCTCTGAGTCCTTAATTTGCATTCCCCATTAGCCTTTGTGCCTCTGTTATTCTCTGAGCTTGCAGAGATGGTCCTTTGATGGGCTGCTGGCTCCTGAGATGGCCCTGGGGGCAGTCAGGGCAGAGTGTTTTTTGGCTCTCACATCCACAAACATCCCTCTGTGCTCCTTGTGGGTATGCAGACAAGGTGGGGTTCTTTTTTACCCAGTGTAATTCATTACCAGGAAATATTGCCATAGAAAATTCTGGTAGAAAAATAATAATTGCATTTTGTTAAAATCTTCTAGCTTTTTTGTTGTCTTCTTCCTGTGGGAAGAATTCACATGAGAACTGTCAAATGAAAAAAAAATCAGGAAGGGATCTATGCTGCCATGAAGGTATTGAGTAAGAATATGAGAAATACAAGTTTAAACAAATTCTAGAAAAATAACATGAAGCTGGCTCCTGCATATCTGTCACAAAAGTCCAGATCCAAGGTGTAGGTCTATATTTCATCTCTGTCGGAAATTCTATCTCGGTTTCAAGAAAACTTTTAAATGAAATTTTCTTTGGAACAATCATGCCCCTGCAAAATTATTTCTAGAAAAATAAGTTTCATCACTAATTCCTAAATAAATACCTTTTTAAAGGTCAAGCTGTTGATCTCCTTCTCTGTCTGTGAATTGCATTAGTTTGTTTATAATTTTTTATCATGAATCAATCAAATAGTCTCTTAAGTGACTTAATGGATTTAGCTTTTGGGGTACAGTAATTATGTGTGATGTAGCCTTATATTGCTAAGAATTATACTAACATTTATAACTGAATATCGAGATTTATGAGAAGACCAGTAATAGCTCTACATGCTCTGCAAGCCTGAGATGACTGAGTCGCTCTCAATTTGCTCTGACAGCAAGATTTATACAAGAAAGAACAAACCAATAAAATTTGGGGTTTTTTTTTTCATATTTTACTGCGTGCTTTATTTCTTTTCTAAGTTGGAACTGTCATTCCTACTTATATAAGTTAACCTGAGCAGTATTATCAAAACTTTTCTCAGGATAATTTTTCATTTTTTCTCTACTGTACACTCTTATGAACACTTCCTGAAGTCTGGTTTTTTTTCTATTCTTCAAAAATGAAATAAAATAAAAAACTGAATTTGTGCATATCTACCTAGTTGTAAGTATTTGCATGAAGATTACACGAAAACAACTAACACTAGTTTTTTAAATTTAAATTTGCAATATACTTTACAGTAGACGGTAGTGGTAGTAGTGGCTTTAAAAAAACCCCAATTATTATTAAAAAAAAAAAGTCTTATAATCAATATTTTTCTTTATTGATTGTATGTCTCAAAGCATTTGTGCTTTTTATTTTCGGATCATAATGCAACTATTGTATTTGTTCATATTCCCACTATTGGCATCATGGCTTTTTGTCTTAAAATTACAGTGGTCTTAGCAATCACATTTGTTCTAAAACTTCAGGGATCCAGTGGTGACTGCCAGTCAGGCAAATAATTTATTATATGCTTGTGCAACTGTACATACTTTTGATTTGTATCACAGAATCTGAATTGATCTGCTGAAGCCTTAGTCCCTCTGGCCTCCTGAAATAAGAAAAATTAACGAGATGGGAGTTGATTGCTGTCATCCCCAGAGCTGGTGTTTCATGCCACAGAACTAGAGGAAACATGAAAGCAGGCAGGGCATGACTGCAGCTGAAGATGCTAATAGTAGAGTCCAGTTCACAGGCTGTGGTAGTTGCAATGCTGCAATGTGACACTGGTGAGTTGATAGGGTGCTTAGCATGCAATTTTACACTTGGTTTGGCAATTCTAAGATAAAGCTTTTTTTCATTAATTTTTGAAGTTTTTAGCTAGTAAACTACATGTTGTGTGTTACATGTTATGCAAATCCCTAATTTTGGAAGGTTCCAGTGAAAACAAGATTATGAAGTTAATGATAATGCTGTATGATGGTAATCTCTCAAAATGAAATCTACATTGAAGTATTAATTTAATTAGTTTATTTTCTATTTTTGATAAGCCAACGATTTGCATGGGGTTTATGGCCATTCCATATATTATTACTGGGAAATCTTACTTATTTAAATGAGGCAAAACAGATAAACCAAATGTGAGGGTTTTGTAAGTGCAAAACATAGATAAAACATGCCAGAAGATAATAAAAAGAGTGTGCTCAATGGCAAAATAAACTCAGTAGCAACCTTGACCATGGAGCACAAAGATCTCCAAGATGGCAGTGACCTAAATCGGAAAAGCCAGACAACACTGTATCACACAAAGTCTTTCTGCCAATCACTTTCTAGAAAATCAACTTTCTTCTCTCACTATTCAAAGTAGGATTAAGTTACCACCTATATTAACCAGAACAAAGAGTGGAAAGTTTCCCTACACATTATGGCACTTATGCCTAAAATCAGGAAAATGAAGAAAGAAAAAAAAAATTAAACAGGAAAACTTTAGGTATCATGCTGTTTATTTTCCTTTACTTGAGGATGCTAGAAATGCAATGGAGAAATTAAAAAAAAAAACAAAAAACATTGAGTTTCAGCAACCTGTGCAAATTGAAAGGCAAGGCGAAAAGTAGCTATCCAACCTGTTCCCAGCTGTACAGCAGAGAAATAAGCAGATAAATGAAATATGTTTGTGACTGAAATGCTGTGTTGAAGACATAGCTGCCCTACCTCTCTGTAGATTCACAGGTGTGACCTATCAATTGTTTCCTCTTTTACTGATCTTGCACATGCAGCATCGAAGTTACATGTTGTAAGGACTTTGTTACCACTTTAATAAGCCTCATTTCTAACAATTGTGGAATGTGAACAGTGGATATTGTTTTTCATGCCATTACAAAAAAAAAATAATTTCTGATGTTAGACTCTAGAGGGAAAAAAAAAATCAACATAGCCAATAAAATAAACAAAGGGTTATATTCCAAATTAACCCATGCTGCTCTTCATATGACTGGCCTTAAGATAAGAAGACAGAAGGACTTATACAGCAGCCTGTGAACTCTGTTCTGATTAGAGAATAACTCCCTCTACTTAATGGGTCAAAACATAAAAGAGATATCAAAGCTATTCTAATTACAGTTTAAAAAATGTTACCAAATTGCCGCTCCATTAATAGCCACTCCAAAACAAGGGCTGGATTCTCTTTTCTTGAATGTTACTTACTCTTGATTTGCAAAAGGGCATTTCTGTAACCTATGTTAAATTTATGCGCTCAGTTTAAATTCCCATTACATTCTTGAGGCATGTTAAGGAGGCTACAGAAAGACTAAAAACCAGACTTTTCCAAATTTTGTCACCAAACTAACTTTTCTTGTCAGCTGTAGATAGTAACAGATTCAAAAGAGAAAAATTTCACCATGTTTAATTCAGAAATACAAAGTAAAGTCTTTTTCTAAAAGATGACTGCTTCAAAACCTTTAATATGAGAGTGCAGAGCAGAAAGAGAAAAAGAAAAAAAAAACATCTATTGTTCATCATCCTTTGAAAGCAAATTAAGCTTCTCAGTATGCACTTACAGGATCATTTCAAACCAACATAAGTATAGATTTTCCCTGAATGGGAGGTCCTGCATTCTCTACCTCTCACCTCTGCCATTGTTTCTCACATTATGGAACTAGAATTTGTGTAGAATTTCTGTAGGGAATAAATGGAGACATGGAAATGAGACTTAAGAGGAAAACTGAGACTGGAGTTGGGGTGGAATAATGGGAACTGGTTATTGAAAGAAAGCTGGAAAATGGAAGCCAGAAGATAAAGATTACTTGAGAAGTTTTAGAAGACTAAGTCTGAAGGGACAAGGAGACTGACAGGCGGATGAAGACAGAGCAGAAAAAGATGACAGATCTGACTGCAACCAGGTTTCAGAAGAAGAATTGTTATTGGTCAGAGAGGAGCTCCTGTGAAATTTCCCTGGTATTATGACAATGAAATAATCAAGAAAGCTTAGCAGGGCCATCCACTGATCATCATTTATGGATGATTCTGATTGGAAGTGCAGTTGGAGACAAAAATATTAAATAGACAAAATGATTAGGGAGCTTTGAAGAGGAGGACTGCAACTGAAAAGGCAAAGAAAAAAAAAAAGAAGAAAAACTGTGTGTCAAAGTTGGGAAGAAGAAAACGGGAAGACGACAATAAGGCATAAGGGAAAAGGAGATCAGGATGATGAACCTGACTGCAATTGGAACATATCCATGTAAAATAAACAGACCCAAGGCAGACTTGAGGGCTACTCCACATCTATTAATCCTATTAATTTTTAGCACACTTCCTGGTGCAGTATTGCTCACTACACTCCTAGACTGGTTTGGGAAAATAACACAAACTTTTGATTGCTTCCAACAAGCAGGATGGGCAAAATTGTCCTGTCTGTCTGCAATAGAGCTTAGCTATACAGACACAGTATATCCCATGCCATTCACCCTGAAATCCAGAAGATAGATTTCTGTCTAGTTGTAGTCATACAGACTGACTAGCTGAGAATAAGACAACCAACACAAGATACAGAAGAAGAGAGAAAGAAATTTGCAGAGAAAAATATTTGAGACAAAACCACTGCAGAACACATAGATGGAGGGGCTGTAAGGGTTAAAAAAGACATTGTAGCATACATTTGTCTGTAGGACCCAAATTCATTTCTTACAGCCATTTGAATGCCAGTTTAAATGAGGCAGAAAACATCAAAAAGAGAAAGGGAGACCTAATATTTACCATGTTAGAAGGTTGCCTGCGGGTTTTAAGTCAATGTCTATATTCCCTCATCAGATCATATCTGGTATCAATAAAATCCTTAATGGAAACTTTTTGTAATGGATCACTAATTATGTGGTTTTCATTTTCGGGGCATCTGACTTTATACTTTGGATTCTGGCCAGTGCAAGTGTTGAACACTGAAGCAATGCATCTGAAATCAGGGAAAGATGTGCTTTGAATAAATGAAGTCCTTATATAAATCAGATCTCTCCCAGTTTGGGAATCTTTCTGTGCTTTTATTGTATGTCTCTAAAAGTGTATTTTAGTGTTAAATACACCACTATTTTTGAAGAACTTGGATGCTATACAGATAAGCAAGAAGAAAACATTTAAAAATGAGAAAATTAATAACTCCATTTTCAGGGTAGGTCTTATACTGTGCTCTAAATATGGGACAGAAAAAAATCTACACCACTGCATTGGTATGTAGTAATTGAGCGTTATTCATTCCATACATGAAACACAGGTCCCATAGAAATATATTATATTGTTGTGCAATGAAAATCAGTTTCTTAAACGCATGGACAGTTGAGTTGAACTACAGTTGCAAAAGCATCCATATTCCTGGCATTTCCTGAAGCCTGAGCTTTTGTATTTTAAAGCTTAAAATAATATTCATAGTATGCATATACACACGTGTTCCCTCTGTCTTATTTGCATGCTTATATAATGCGAAAACAAATATCACCATCAGAATCAGACATGAAACAAAATAATATTTTTTCCACTACATTTTAATTTTTAAAAATAGAATTATACAATCAGATAAATGTGCTATATACTTGATCTATTAGTTTCTCTCTCTTATTATTACAGAAAATGTAGCTCAGAAAGCCAGCCTCTGCTAGAGCGGATTGAGTGTCCCATGCTGCAGAATTTTCCTACAGCTGGAACAGAAGTCAAAGGGAAAAATTTTCATACCCAGGAGGTCACTAAAGAGATTAATTTTTCAATAAAATATCTATCCACAAAACTATCTACAACAGTAAGGTATCATTTTGCTGCAGTGAGGTGCTTGAGTTAACAGTTGAGTTATAACAGTGATCACATTATTACAGTGGTTAGCCACCATGCAGTGAATTTTAGTGGTATGAGGTAGTGTATTGTAATATTTCACATCGCAAATCCAAGAGGTAAAGAGTGCTTCAGAGAAGACCTTTCTTGCCCAAACATAACCTTCAGTAAAATGACTAAATAATACTACTTGCAGATGCTTGGGGAATAATGGGTGAGTGTACACTGAGGAGCAGACAAAACATGCTTTGCACCTAATGAATTGTATTGATAAAATACAGCAAGTATCATAAAAATATTATAGTAATATTATGAATATAACAGGAGCCAGATAATAAACTGAAAAACATTGGCAAACGGAGAGAGGAAAAAGTACTAACTTATTGCTCGAGTGCATGCACTTGGGAAGGCTGTATTCTGATTTTCTTTAAGAAAGATTCACGAAGCTGTGACCTTGGGACTGCTGTCTGAGTTCGTGTTTTTCATTTTTGGTCTAATTCCTCAAGCAATTTTCCAGTTTTTCCTCTGCTGAACCATGTCTCTACAGCTGCCATTCAAAGAGAACAAAGTATTCCTAAGGCTCATGTAGCTGTTGATGCTTCATTGTTTGCTGAGTTTGTGTACTGCGGGATATCAATGTGGTCTGAACTTGCCTCTACTAAACTAAGTGCTTCAGAACCACCTTCACTATGAGACAGCTAAAAGAAGCCTCTTTACACTGTCTTTTTTGGTTTCCCTGTCTTCTGTTGTTTATCACATATCTTTCGTGAGTTGGCTGCAGTTTGCATCTGTTTTTAATTTCTTTCCCATTTACACTTACATCTGTTAAGTTCATGCAATTTCCTTTTTGTATTGTTGGGCTCCTCCATTCTTCTTTTTCTGAAATAATTAAACCCTATGTTTCCAATGTTTGATTGCTCCCAAATAATAGAATCTGTTTTAGAAATTTTAAAGATCTTCCACAATTGCAATAATCAGAAGAAACCTAAAAAGCTGCTCATTTAATTGTTATTTTAATTTTATTTAGTCATAAATACAAGCAAAATTAAACTAAATCTAATCTTCGACTCTGGGAGTGAATAAAGCAGTAAGATAGCATTCAATTTTATACTATTAATGTTAGCAGTAAAATCATTGCTTATAAAAATTAATTATTTTAATCCAATATTCAGATATATCTTTCTATTAGATCTTTACACACAGTAAAAGTAGATCTCTTGTCCTTCAAAAAAAACCCCATGGGTTTTGCAGCACGTTATTATAGCTTTATTATCCTTTTATCGTAGTAAACTGACCCAAAGAACAAATGTAGATTTTTAGTTGTCCTTTTTTTGCTTGATTTTTAGTATTTCTAATGTATCTATCCTTGATTGTAAAATAAATTTGCTACTAAGAAACAATTCTCCTCACTGCATGTTATAAAATCTTTATATATGTAGAATACTACATAGATTGATAAGTGCTTTGCCTAAACTGACACAGCAGTCAGTGTTCTTGAAATACTTACTGCCATTTTCCCAGACCGTTTTCACTGTTCAGTAAAAGCAGAGATTATTCATATACCCCTTCTATGTAATGCATAACGTAGTCTAGTGCAAGAATTCTAGAACTCCTGTACAAAATGCTCAACTTGAGTAAATAGCATCTATAACCTGAAAAATACACATGTCAATTGTCAAAAGCAAACGGCCCACTTAGTGAAATCTGGTTGCACTGAGTTAAGACTACATACAGATCTCAAACAAAACTATTTTACCTTTTAGTGTCAGTGAAAAGTACATAAGAGGGGGGAAAAAACATGCATGGAAATGGACATAAATTTCAGTTTAGAAATTTGGATCAATCATACATGCCCCAATAATTTTGTTCTTGCTCTTCTCCAGCTGGTACCTGCACATGATACTAGTGTCTGTCTGTATTCAAAGCTGTGTTTTCGAAGGGGTTCATAGCACTGTATAAATCAGATCCTACCAGATCAAAACAGAATTAAGCCTGAAAGTGCTGCTACTAGCAAGCATTGAAAGCTGTTTTGGACTTGAGCATGCCCTCCAGGATCCAGCTACTGTGCAGACTAGAAACACCAATACTAGTGAAATTTCAAAGAAAAAAGAAACTGGTGACAACATTTTGAACTTAATTCTCAAGAAAGCAATTGTCATATACTTACATTGGTTGATCCATGAGTATTCAAAACAAATACATACCAAAACAGCCCCTCAGGAGATCAGAATTACATAATAGATATTTACACTCAATCCTTACCAGTAAGGTGCAAACGAGATAGCCTGAGATATCCAGAACTTCAAGGTAGAATTGCCTTACCATGACGCCAAAGTCTAAGGTTGAAAAAAGACTGCATAAAGGTCTGTCAGTCATCTTTCCCTGTCCTTATCTCAAACCTCAAGCCTTTTTGTTAGATTATCTCTCCCCTAGTCCTTCAGAGGATGGGGGGGAGTGAGTGAGAGACTGAGTAGCTTGGTCCCAAGCAGGGCTACACTATGACATAGTATAATTACTAACATTATGGAAAAATACTGAAATATTTTAGATACTGTTATTTTAATTTTGTCATCTGTGCAGGTAGAAGGCATAATGTCTACCTCAAAATAATATTCTGAGGCAATTAGTCTCATTTGCTAGATAGCAGTGCAACTGATACTGCTATGAATATCAACAATTTTGTATATTAAAAAAAATTGTTTTTCTTTATCATTGAGTATCATCTGAAGTTGTGAAATAATTTTGCTATGTACAGTTTAAATTGAATATTGCTTCTTTGCAGTAAACCTTTTTAAATCTAAATTTGTGAAGTACAAGTATTTCTTTTGAGTTTTTCAGTAGGATATTTTAAAATGGTATGAATTTTCTCCATTCAGTAACATAACAAAAATGCAGAACCCTGAGAAGTGAAACCTATCAAAACCATAGAGTCAGAAAATAGAAGAATGAATGCATATTTACTGTGGAATAGCAAAAATGATGCTGGTAAATTTCTGCAAATCCTTACAGAAATGTAATGGTAGTTTGATTCAACTTACTCCCATCCTAGTCTACCATAGAAACTAACATAAAATGTAACAGCTATGAAAGTTAATAACCTAATATTTTTTAGAAATATGAATATGCTTTGGATATACCTAGCCATATTATTACTTATTTCTGTACATGCAAGTTAAAAAGTGTAACAATACCCGGGTAATCTGTGCTACTAGTATTTTGAAAAGAAATGTTATAATTGCTAATTACTTTACCGTTCTTTTTATAAATGTATTCAAAAGATAAATTAATCCAATTGCACACTGCTTTTCAACTGTCATGCTCCACTTTGATTTCAAATATGCATGTAAATTAGCAATGGATAATGGAATAAGATATGCACTGGTGACATTCAGAGCAGCCTCTATCAAAAGCCACTCATATGCTTGGGCTAAGCCACTGATCCCAAGACTGATGAAGTAATGAAAAAACAGTTTAAGATATCGTTGAACTTTGGGTCAGACACTACAGAGGCTAAGTAAACAATAGTGGATTTTCCATAAAAGCTG
>WHYT01016201.1:93786-107146 GCA_009806455.1 Tetrax tetrax
GGACCTCCATGGGCTGCAGGGGGACAACCTGCTCCACCATGGTCATCACCACAGGCTGCAGGGGAATCTTGGCCAGGAGCCACATTACTCCTCCCCCTCCTTCTCCACTGACCTTGGTGTCTACAAGCTGTTTCTCTCACAAGAAAAGTTCGTTCTTCACAACAGGCTGGCAGAAGCCTCTCAGGATCTCTTCACATCATCTATCCCATCTCATCTCTTCGCTACCTCTTGCAGCCGGGCCAGGCTGAGTTGGGCCCTGTCGGCCGCCTGGCGAGAGGCCAGAGGGTGAGGCCTGCAAGGCCCCGGAGGCCTGTGCCTCCCCCTCTGCGCCTCTGCCCTTGCTCAGCTTCATCACATCTTCTCTTCTCTTTTTTTTTCTGTTTTCCCCTTCTTAAATAAGTTATCGCAGAGGTGTTATCACGGGACATTCTGCTCCCAATCGGCTCGGCCTTGGCCAGCAGTGGGTCCGCCCTAGGCCTGGCCGAGTCCACTGAACAAAGGGGAGCGACTTCTAGCAGTTTCCTACAGAAGCTACCACCTTAGGCCCCCCTCACTTAGCAAAACCACAACACGCATCTGCCATATATTTTCAGCTACTATTATTCATAGAACATATTATTTGAAATATTTTGTGCAATTCTTTGAATGAATTATGGACAAATGCACAGACAAGTTATTTGACCAGCAGTCTAAAGTAAGTGAATCACAGACGTGTATTTGTCAAACATTTCAAAAGAAAAACACATAGTAAATTATTTAGAAAATATGACTGAAGTTGATTCAAGCCCAAACTGTGACTCTCGAGGAAGTGAGAACGTGCAAACAGAAAGAAATGTGATGTATAAAATGTTGGAAAGTTTGATTCCACAATTGTATTATTTTGCTTACTTTTGATATTTGAAACCTTTATTCAAAGGCTAAAGAAATATATGTAATTTTTAGCATATGAAGCTATGTTTATATCAAGACAGGCAGAATATTCATCCTTTTTTTTCAGCCTCTAAAGAGATAAGATATCAGCCATGAGTTAGATCTACTCCAGAAGTCATATGACTACAGTGTTTTTTTTGAGCTACCTTTTCAGGGTCCTTTGACAATCAGTGCAGAGGAAATGAAAGAGTTTGATAACATATTAGTTTTGTGGAATTGATTTTATAGATGTTTCATTTTTACCTAACTGATCCACAGTTCAAATTTTTTCTTGAGAATGATAGTTCAGATGCCTATTAACTCATTAGATTCTCTTAAGACTGATGCACAAGTTAACTCAAGATGTTTATTAGAGCAACATTACCTGATATGCACTACCTCATTGTACAACATAAGCTGCTCAAGGAGCCCGGTTCATTGATAAGAATGGCTCCCTGAACAAGAACTCTGATAAATCAATGCGACATCTCAAGAAAATAAGATTATTTTTATGAAAAGGTGAAATTACATTAATTCTGGAAATAGTATTCATCTCCCTTCAATGAAGTCAAAGTTTATAATGTATATTCTATAAAAAAACCTAATTAACAGAATTATTATTCTTAGCAATGATTACAAGAAGATAAAGAACTTTTCTGTATGGAATGTGTGAGCAGTAATATAGATAATTCAGCTTGCTTTATGAATGTGTTGAATAACTGAATAAAAAGTAGGGTAGTTAAACAAATAATTGCACTCAATACGTACTAAAAGCATATCATAAAAATAAAAATCAATAAAATATCAACCAAAACACTCCCCAAAAAAACTTCACTGCTTTTTTTTTAGAAGCTATAGAGATAATGACAGGAACTATATTGTATTGGTACTTTCTTATTCAAAAAGATCAATTTTATTTTTATTTTAAGGAAACTGAAAAGATATATATGCGATTTCTTAATTGACAATGCCAATATTGGATTAAATTATATAATTTCTCCTTTGTAAAGCTAGAATTACAGAATTTTAATTATTTTTTAAGTACAATATCTCACCTTCAGAACAATCTGTAGTTGCTACCAGCTTTGCCAGAAAGATGAGAAAATTTCAGATTTTTGTGAGTACTTTGTTATAGATACAAATGATACTAAGGATACATGTAAAATGTTCTGTCTTGTAACTAGACTAATCAGTTAAGAACATTTTTCTTTTTTTTTCCCTGGAAAAAAATGTCCACAGAAAGAGAGAAGCAGCTACACAATATGAACATCTCAAGAATCTTCCACTAATGTAATGATAAGACCAAATATTTCAAATTGTCTCAGTATTTGCTTGTGTATTTTGGAGTTGATTTCTACATGCACCGCTTTCTTTCACTACAAAGATTATCAAAATGATCAGCGTTGTATATCATTACATTGCTGGTTCGCACCCTATCTTGCTACCAAAAATTAAGATTCATTCTGCTAGCACATTTTTGGCTCAGTTCCAAAATGTTTTGTCATTTGAAATCTATGAGGGAAAACCAGTCACACTTGTTAAGTATTATATGCTGAATTTAGCTACCAGTTCAGACGCCAAGTTCAGGAGAGCAGTAGTCCAATCTTTCTTCAGCTGGTGCAGCTGGCATTCTCACTTCCACCTGGGGATACCGGCACTGGCATCTACCTGGCACCAATAGTATCATCCATATTTTAAAGTTTCCTTCTAGGTTGAAACATAAGATGTTCCTGCAATATTTTTATTTGACTTGTTTTAGTTGTTTAACTGACATTCTGATAGCAGCATATGGAGACACATACTCATCTCCTTTTCTTGCAGATTCTCTTATCAGTGCCTTTATTTTATGTTGTTATATCAGAGACTCATCACTGTTGCTGTATCCACCTCAGCCTTCTCAACTGCCACCAATGAACATTGCAACCTTGAAAGGTTGGATGACCCACTTACTTTCTCTGCTTGTTCTGAAATTCTAGGGACAGGGAGTTTCGGAAAACTAGAGGACTGAGAGCAGAGTACAGCCCAGGGTAAGTGTGGCCCTAATACACAATGTTATCGAAAAAAAAGATTATGACTTCATCAAGAAGAGAAGTATATATGACTACTACTGAAGCACACAGACAATGTTATTTCAATCTGATAGTATAAAGAATTACTCTATTTATCCAGTTTCGTTGATGTCTGAGGTTTGGTAAGTGTGTGTAAACATGAACATAAATATATAAGTAAGCAAAATGTGCACTGAAAGCATATAATGGTGGTAATTGTAAAACCCTGTTAGTGTTCTTCCCGTGGTCTCAATGGACAGGACATTTTCATTTAAATTCTCATTTACAAAATGACAAAGTCAGCTGGTTTTACAGAGTTAATGTGAAAAGGCACTTCTTAAAATTACTTTTCAATATTCTATATTGGCATGGGTTAGTCATATGGGGCAGTTGGGTACTGTTTGTCACTTGCTTCATTTCCATTATAACACAGCGACAGCAAATCCATTCATGTTGCAGTTAATAAATAAGATGTCTTTTTTTTCTTCACAATGACTAGATATGTTTATTAAGTTTTCATTTCACCGCATCATAATAAGCTTCCTAAATACAAAACCAAGATAGAGTTACCTTAACAACCTTGTCATTTCGATTTTTCACATATTTCCATTGTGTATGCCTTCTATCTCAGTGAAGTTTCAACTCATTAGCTGACTGCCATAAGCTATTAGTCTGTAACATCGCTCAGTCTTTAAAAAAATATAAAAAAGAATAAAAAAAAAAGGTGAAAAAGCAAAAAAAAACACAAAAGAGAAATTGCCTACAGCCACTCTCAGACTCTCTGTATCTACAAGTTCTGTTGGTTCATTAACCCAATGTACATTGAAAACTAACGACATCCTCACAAAAAAAAAACAAAAACAAAAACAAAAAACAAACAACAAAAAAGATCCAAACCAAAATAAAACTATTCATGAAGTCTATTTTCAGAGTCCAGATCAAAGGTATCACCAAACAACCCAAAAGACTATTCATCTCCTCATTACTCTTCACAAAGCCAAGCAAAATGCTTTTACTTATGCAGTATGTGCTTCCTGTTCATTTTGGTACCATGAATCTATGTCTAATCTAGTCATATCTGAAAGACCATGTATACTAATTGACAGTGTATACTAATTTGTCTTCAGTTAACAATATTAAATCCACAAACTGGTAAAGAATGTGCACGGTATTAATTTCATAATCATTGACTGCTCTAAAGATTGATTTTGGGAAAGTAGTGTATTACCAAAAAAGTTTACTGTGAATGACCTCACTATAGTTAATTGCCTTTCACAATCTTTTACCTTTATGGTTTTTTGAGTTTGTTTGGTTGGGTTTTTAACTTCTTCTTCAGCCAGATTGGCATACTTTGTCTTAATTTTATTCAAAATTATATTGCTATTATGTATTATTCTATAACCACTATAAGTCAGAAATACATATTAACATTTTATTTCATAATATAATTACATTAGATTAATATTACTTTTTATATTCTAACCTATTTTTGCTTTCATTTGTTTTATTTCAAAATAATTTTGCTATAACACATTGTAAATATTTCAATTTTTAAATTTAAATATTAAATTTAAATTTTAATTTAAATATTGTAAATTTTTCAATTTTATTAGATTTTTAAAATAATTTTTATTATACAATTATTACTAGCAACACCTCAAAGGATAAAGAAGCTTGGTTTGCTACCTTGCCACCAATTCCCTGCAGTGCATGCATACTACTTTGCTCTGAGACTGCAGTTTGGAATGATGCCAACAGGTCTCTGAGCCAGGAAACCTGTACCCAGAAGGAAGGATAATGTTCTCCTGAGTCTGCACCCTACAGATAGTATAAGCATGGATTGTGACAGATTTCACTTCCTCTGCACAAAGCGGTATTGACATGAAGCACACACGAGAGAAGTTCCTTGCTGTTCGGGCTTGCTACCAAAGTATGAGCTAAGCTGAGGAGTGCTGATTCCTGGAAATCACCAACTTACAGCTCCAGGACCAGAAATTACCCAATAGTTAATGTCGCCTGCGTATGGTTTTCTTCTCCAGGTGCACCTGGTGGGATAGTGTCCTGAAAGTGTCACCATCTCCAGGTAACACATTACTCTCCTCACAGAGAAGAAAACAAGTGCAAGCTAACATCTCATTCTCAAAGGCTGTGACTGTGTCAGGCCAAGCAGGCACACTGTGCATTTTTTTTCCAAGCTGGCTTCTTTTTAATGTTCTAATCAGAATGACTGATTTTGTAATTCTTGCTGAAGTTGGTTTATATTTGATTTTCAGGCTGGTTTAAAAACCATTTAATCATTGTGAATAGTTGATATTACCTTTTTAATCTGAGGTTGTGTGGATCCCTTTGTGCTTCTTTCCCTTCCACAAGCTAAATATTGCCTGTGCTCCCCTCTGCTAGAGAGAGAAAAGATGTGTGGACTGCAGCAGGCATGCAGGTTAGGGCGGAAGAATGTACAAATACTCAGAGCATGTTTGACCAGAGGAACCTATATCTGCAGGTGGCCTTTCCAAGATAGTTAGAGAAGAGTGTGAGAACAAAGTATGATTCCCCAAAACACTCTCCCAGCCTAAACAATTTGCAAACCAAATTCCTGAGATTTTCTAAGCCATGTTTGTTTTCTTTGCATTTACCAGATCTTCAGTGATCTTCCTTCTGTGAAATTGAAAGCCACCTTGTCCTATTCATCTATTCTTGCCTCTTAGAATCCAAGTATCTGGCCTCAGACTTTTCCAAATTGAAATGACCTTTGCTACTTAGTCATCCCTTGTATAAAATCCATTCCATATTTTGATCTTTCTTGTTGCCCTTCTATGAATTTTATGCCTTGCCATACTTAGCTAATAGAGGATGTTATATCCCTTTCTGCATTTTTGTGGTGTTGTCTGTTTGAAATGCAAGCTCTGTCAGTATCACCTCTCACTATATGACTGTACAGTGTCTAATATTTCCTCTTGTTTCCACATGCTGCTGTAAGAACAAGAGTCAAAGGCTACTTGAGATGCTGTGTAGGAGAAAAAGAGATCTGTGCTTTAGAGATTAAAATAATTTTTAGCTATGAAAAGCCACAATCATGAATAGTGCTAGGTACTCAAATTCATCCAATACTGAAGTACATGTTAGATATGGAAAATAATTAGCCTTTTCAAGGTTATCTGTCTCTCTCTGCTGAAACTATGAGAACTCCAGATGACAGTACAAACCAACTTTTAGATGGCAAAAATGAGATTAAATGGCTGCTAATGTAGTTTCCAAGTAAGGTGCGTAAATTAGTTAAACTTGGATTCCAGCCAACATTGATTTTGCAATGAACCCTAACACTATGCAGTACATTTTCAAGGTCTGCAGGGTGTCACTTCCCAACTTCTCACCCATGACTACATTGCATCCGATTTACTCAGTGCCTGCAGATAGTGGCATGGAAGGGAAAGGTGACTCAGACTTGCTGATTCTGCTGGTTGGAACAAGGTATATATAATACTGGTCCATAGGTAAACAAAGACTTTTTAGGCTCATTAGTAAATAATTAGGTAGCAGAAATATTTACCACACATGTGAGGATTTTATGCCTTGTGTTACTTACTAGAAAAAAGGTAAAAGAGTAAGAAGAAAGGAGAGAGAAGGAGGTGGGGAGAAAGAGAAAGAGGTCACTCGTCCAGGTTGCAGCATTCATCCAGCCAATGGAGGTCTCTGGTCTGTAAGAGCACCCATTCAGAAAATTCCACTCTTTTTTAGGCACCAATGCTTTTTATCAAGGTCATTTGTCCGTCCTACCATAGGTGATGCTTAGCATGATCTGGGCAGGGTTAGGTGACATATATCATGATGTATGCTGGGTTGCAGATGATGCAACTTAGTATGATCTCCTAAACTTTCATTTACATACTCAGGGGTGTCACTCAGAATATCAATTTCAGCATTAATTAGGCAAAGTTCACTCAATGGACACGGTATCTTTAGAAATCCGATAAATGTGGTAATGGGCTAAGGCAAGGCCACTTTATCTCCACAAGGTTCCATCTCCCAGCCAGCTTCTGTTGCAGTGTCATGGTAACCATTCCGCTCCGTGAGTGTTTGAGACAGACCTTAGGAAAGACTCCGAGGTCTCCACCCCTCTGCTCTCTTATCAAGCTTTGCCTCCTGCTGTTGTTCGAACCCTTCTGAGCAAAACAGTTCCCTGCTCCACAGGGTCACAAGTTAGTCTTGGTCAGTTGGTCTCCTACACAGGGAAAAGCTCTGTATTTAGAAATGCTGTTGATATAGTCCCCTTCCTTTTGAAAAAATCATGTAAATACTTACCTTGAGGTCTATATCTTCCTGTATCACAGTAATGCACAGGACTGATGAAGAAAGAGAATTTGTATTAATCAGATTATTGAGAAAAGAATTAGAAAGTGATTTTGTGTTGTCTCCTTCTCTGCCATCACTGAGACACGAAGCAAAAATGACAATATGTGCATACACTTATTTAATATTTATAATGGAAAAATACCTAGAGACCCATTCTAATCACCAGGGTCAAATCCTAATGAGTTAGGTGCTCTACAAAAAAACATATTTAGAAGGTACATGTCTTTCAGTGTTGAAATCTTAAAAAGAAAGACCATAAGAATTAAGAAAGAGAAGGATCTATGCTATGTATAGGTATAGTTATAGAAAATATTATATAATTTTTTATCTTTTATCTTTTTTTTTCATTGAAATATAAGATTATAATTTTTCATGTTAAAGAACCTTAACATGTTTTCAAGACCTATAAAATACCATAATAATTGTTGGAAGAAAAAAAGGTTTTATTTACAATTGTCCTTTCTCATATTATTTTTATCTACTGAAATATACTGCACAGATCACTGATACAACTCTAGATTGTTGAGAGGAACCACTGCAGGTCTTTAATTAGACCACAAATTGTGGAATAAAAAGTTTGTAGTAAGAAGCTCTGTTCATGTGTTAATTTCTGGCAAATTTATTTATGATTTTCACTGAGTTCAATGAAAGCTATATCTGTAAAATCCCATGCCAAAATTAGAGCAGTACTTTTCAAACTTGTGTTTCATTTTTGAAAACTAAATAATTTTGAAGTATAGTAGTTTGGAATGTAATAAATTACACCTGCTTTTCATACATAGCGCATTTAGAAATAGTTCAGTGTCCAGAGACAGGCATACACTAAAGTTTGAACATCACTGAATTAAAATATATACTGTTTGCTTGAAGGAGAAAATGTAGAGATCATTGCAAGATGCTGCAGAGTTAAAAGCTATGGGTTTCTCATGTACGATACCTTATTCACAAGGTATTTACCCTTGCAAGATATTACAAAGTCCCCTTTGCCAATGCAGGGAGATTTTCCTTTCACAAAACATGATGTTAAAAATGAATAAAAGGTCTCATATCAGAACAAGAAATTAAATATAACCCTACTCAGAAATCCATATGAAATAGTAGATGCAAAAGAACAGATGTTCAATTTTGGTAATATAGTGCATGCTATCAGGCCTGGCATTCTCCAAAACCTGACAGATAAAGGTTTCTAGCTTGACAAATGTTTCTTTATATGTACAAAAATGGAAATACAGAAATCTGTCATTTTAGAATAAAACGGATGGACAACTTGAATAAGTACATTCGTGTGAAAGATTAATTCCTCTTCTAGCTTTTGTCAACAAACTAATCCAAAGTCCTATCTTGTATTTGTTTGAAGAAGATTAATGGATGCATATTAATGAATATTAACTAGTTTATTTAATAAATTCAGGCTTAGAGGAAACGTATTTTAGCACAATAGCCTCTTGCAGAAGTGAATAGCTTTTGCTAGTAAATAGAAGGGAATATTGAAAGCTCTGCACAAAGAATATTGCTGTATTTGCCTTTTATTTAAAAGTTTCTAATTTTCAAAAAGGATGTTGGAAAACAAATAAGAATAAAAATAGACATCCATAGTTTTTTTACACAGTTTAGGAACACATCTTAAAAACCTGGCAATATTTCCAAATATTTCTTACACTAAAGTAACTGAATCCACTTGCCTTCTAACTTCTTGTAAAATGAATGAGTGTTTGACAGATATATGTAATCCTGTAAGCCATATCATGCAATGTTTCCTTTTTAAAAAGTATTTTGCATGAAGTATTAATTCAGTTCTATATTTGAGTATAATGAGAACCCAGCTTTACTGAGAGCATATTGGAAAGTGCAGCTGAAGACGCCAAAGAGGTGGAAATGCAAAACTATTTCAGTTTTCACTCATGACAGTATTGCAGCACAGGCACAGTTCTGCTGTCCTGAGCACAGAAAGCATGCACTCCAGGAGATTTCTTTTTTTTTTTTCACAACCTGATTTCCAGTCTTTCTTGAGACTGCACATATCAATCTTTGTCTTCTGCCTTTTGGACCACTGTCACTCATGTTTCTTAACTTGCTTGGCTTTCTGTATCTTTTTGCTTCTTTCTGTTGTATTTCAGGTTCTATTATTCACAGACACACTGTCCCACAAATCAGTAACTCCACTCTGCACCACTCCAGACGAACCTTCCTTATTTTCCCTGGCATATTTCTGTTTCAATCTTTCCTAGTACCTCAGAAAGTAGACCCTGCTATTTCACTATTTTTAAACAAAGATATTTTAATTGCGTTCTCATCTAAAAGGAGTGAAAGTTGGCTAACAAAACCCACTCATTCAGTGACCTTGGTAACTATCTGCAAATAGTCATCATGTCATCTGGCAGCTGCACAGAACTTTCACATAATAAAAACAAGATTGTCTATGTACTGAGTACAACATAAGCTGCCTCATCACTTTTACTGGCATTGTGTTCGTACCTCTTTCTTTCTTCCAGCATTTGTTTTTTTCCCTTTGGACTTCTTAATTGTTAAAGATAAATACTCTGTAAGAGAAAATTAAAATAATTGCACTCTGCTTTGCTCAATATTTGGCTGCAGAAATTCACACCTATGAAAGCAAGACAGCACTGTCATTCCAGGAGTCAGGTTATAAATAAACATGGAGTCATATCACATGAAGACTTAGTTGGAAGGGATCTCTAGACTCCATCTGGTTCAACTGCCACTTCAGTCAAAAAATACTTTGGGCCAAAATCTACCTTCACTTATGAAGACATTGAAGAATATTTGGGAATCAGAGTCTTTTTCTGAAGCTCAAAATAATCACAGAATGTGTACAAGGACGTTAAAATCACACGTCTCCTCCTCATCATAAAGCAGCACTGTTGCTCAGTGGCCATCTCCGAATTTCAGGCCTTTGAGAGCTGAGCTAATATGTCACATCCCTCACATTGGTTATAATTGTTTCTAGTTATTTTATTAGAGGTGTTCCTGGCAGCATACCTAGAAACATGCCATTGTTTCTCTTCCTTACTAGCTCTTCCTTCAATATGTGTTAGCCAAGTGTGTGACCTCAGCCCGTAAGGATTTGTACATCTCCTCACATAGTCATGAGCCCTTCCTCAGTGTTTATTAGCTTATCTTCTGCTATATACTTAAGACTTCTTTTAGTTATGACTTCCAACACAAGTTTCTTATTAATCACCACTTAAGATCTCTGTACTCTACTGCAATTTTTTAAAGATCCTCTACCGCTCCTAGGAAAGTTTTGCCTCTAGAATAGCGACATGGTTGAATTTGAAATTGCTGACCATTTGTTGAGTAATGTTATTTTGAAATACAGAAAAAATCTGCTTCATAACATTATGTTGTCTTTGTTATATTTTAGAAATGCACAGATGTTGGATTTACCAGCGTTTGAATGATTCATACTGAGATTAGCAGACTTTATAAAAAGTCTTTTCAGACTTTGCTTGTTTTTACCCATCTGTTGTCATTGTAAGCTACTGGGTTGCAGCGTACAGAACTAGGTAGCTTGCTTTCGTTAATTTTTAAATATTTCCTGGTAATAGGGTGACAAAACAGCTTTACACATGGAAGTAAATTGAAATATCAATACTGCAGTATTTAGCTTGAGTTATTGACTCCGTAAAAAAATGCAATAACAATCTTCAGTGATAATGCTGTAAATATGTCAGCTTTACAGCAACATAGCTTTAGTACTGTATTATCTCCTTAAATATTTTATAACATATTAATTTGATTTGTATATTGCTCACTTTTCTGCTCACTCTCTCATTTTTCTAGACTCTGCAAAAAAATATTTTTTTTCTCTTTTTGTAGAGTATGAATTAACTTTACAAGTACATGTGTTAAATTATTTTCTTAGGAACTGTATTTGTTCAGGAAATTGAGACTTACACGGACAAGAGTTAAGTATGCAGCTAAAAGAACTATTCATTTGAGTAAGTGTTTTCTAATTTCTATTTATTTTGTTTATTCTGCTCCTATTCAGCGTATTTTGTAGAATTCAAAGCTATTAGTATAATGGCCTATCTACAATATTAGGAAATAGCATAGAAATTACAGCAGGGACATCTACAAAAGTTTCATGTTGCTAAGAATATCCTAATGAACACTGACCATTCAATCTAATGTATATGATCTTATTTTCTTAACATGATATATCTTCATGCATTTTATACTAACCTATGTTTATAGTATAAAAATAATTAAAATGTAAGATTAATATATTTGTTATTTTAATCTTGAAATAGAAATAATTTGCTGCCCATCTTTACTTGCCATAACAATTTCCATCACTATCAGAATGAATTGCTGTATCTTAGACACTTTGAACTTTCCAAGTCTCTATTATCCACTTGAAAATAGTGTCATATACAAATAATTATTGTAAGATTTTGGTTGCATTGCAGTTGTTGGTTTTTTGGTTTTTTTTTCCACAAGGTTACCATAACACCGTAAAGATAGAATTATACTTTTAAGCATTAATATTATTATTTGTCTAAAATAAGAAAGTGAGGGATAAATTCAACAGTGGCTTTCTGGTCTGAAAAAGCTGTAGTTTCTCTATAGGCTCTCCTTCCTCAGACAATGCAGTGGGAGCTCTCCCTCATGCCACACCATGCTGGACCTAATACAGGTCCTATTAAGAGCTAGGACTCCTACAGCATTCCTTCATCTGATTTTCAAATAGGAGTTTTGCTGGTCCATTTGGGGCTTGTACTGGTTGCTGAAGTTAGCTAGTGGAATGTCCCAGTACTGTAGAAAGCTGTTTTTTTTTTTTTTAAATCTTGCTGATGTTGCAATCTTTACTGGAAGAATAAACTGTTTTAATAAGATAATGAGTTAAAAAATCTTAATGTGTTGCTTGTTTCTAAATAACTGTCTGTATTTACTGTATAATGAAAAAAGGTTAAAACAGAATTAAAGTCTGGCAAATGAGAATGCAGAATGAGACAAAGAAATCCCAATTTTACATATGTTTTACAAGTGTTCTACAGTCTTTTAGAGATAAGATTTTCAGAGTAGCCTAATAGATTTAGATTAACATTTAAATTAACAACTATGAAATATTAAAATTGCACAGGCATTTTGAAAATTCCAGAGTGGCTCTTGCTGGAAATAATAAGTATGTGGGCATTTGACATCAGCCACATCATTTGTGTTTCTCACTACAGCTAGGCAGCAAGATGAGGGACTGCATTCTGTGCTATGAATTTCTAAGCATTGTATATTCAGTATGCACCTGTAACAGTTTTCCTTACAATTATGAGAGAACTGTTATACAGGCAGTGCTTTTTACTAACTTATACTATACAAATATTACTTGTACTAAAATCAGAAGGTCAGAATAGCTGTTAGTAATATTGCCATCAATAATGCTGACAACTGTAACACAAATCATGAAAATACTGGTAATAGATAGTAATAGACTGTATTACTTCACAGATGGTGTACTGAAATAAATAATAACTTGAGCTTACCTAGCATAATCAATCAAAATTTGCAAAATCAGATTCTGTGATATGAAGGAACTATGCTATCTTAAACCTCTGAATAATTTCCACAGAAGATACTAATATCTATTTACAAAAACTGAGGGTATATTGTCAAAGGGATGTAAAATGCAGAATTTAGCATTGTTTCACTGAGATTTCTCACAGTGATATAAAGCCAGTTGTTTATTGTTTTACAGACACATGGCTGAGTAATTCTTAAAGTACCTTGAATGAGCATTGAATGTGTCTGTTCTAGTACACAAAATTATCCAGGGGCTATCATTTTTCCATGAGTGCAAGTAGCAAAACAAGATTTGTACTCATGTAGATAAGATCTCTTTGTGCTCTGTTCTCTCCTCTTCCAGAAACCAAGATTGCCCTTCTGTAGGGATGGCAGGAGCAGTCCCTGGCTTCTGCTCACCCCAATCTCAGTCTGCTCTGGCCAAAGCTAAAACTATTGCAGAGATTCTGCTACTGATTTGGTAGTATAAATACTTCCACGCCAGTATTCAAGTGATGCCCTGGCATTGTTTA
>WHYT01016202.1:0-10925 GCA_009806455.1 Tetrax tetrax
TTTTTTTTTTTTTTTTTTTTTTGTAGATTGGCATGTCTACATTTACAGTAAACTTTTTCTTTGTGCTTTTCTACACAGGCTATATCCCTAGACATTTATTCCTGTTTTCTAAAGACAATATAAACCAATGTTAAACCAATGTTACATGTCAATTCATTCTATTTGACACTTTAAACTCATTGTTCCTTCCTTTCTCTATTTTTCCTCTTTTTTGTTACAACAACTGCTTTAAATTAAACCCAAATGTCCCAGATGATTTATACATGAGAATCCCTTATGGATTTTACTGTAGTTCCAGATGAATTCAGCTTATATCAGCATCAAGTCTTCTGTCCTGGATGTGACAGTGTTGTAAGCATCTCTTTTGGACCACAAAAATCTATAGCACCTGCCTGAGTAGGTAAGAAGTCTGTTGGTCCAGGGTACGGCCAGCAGCAGTGCATCAGCATTCCGCAAACTTCAACTTCTACTAGGAAACGTAGCTTTGTCATCACTTTAGTAGTTCAATAGTATCACTTTAGTTTCACATGACACCAGCACACAAACCACTCTGGGAAAAATCTTGTAAAGTGATGGTCAATGACTGAAACAGCTATCGTCAGACTTGTGCCTCTGGAGAGAAAGAGACCAGTGCACATCTCTGCCTGCATATGGAAAATACGGACTGTGTGTGTTTTAGAACCATCCCCCAAAAAGGCGATGCTGGAAGAGAGTGATGCTTTTATGCTTTAAAAATGCAGTTTTAAAAAATCTGAACAAACTTAGAGTTTTCCAAAAGGTGAGATCCAGATGAGAGATCAACGGATAAATCCATAGAGCATAGTACAATATAAACAAAAATAATCAAATCAGGAAGAGAAGACAGATAAGGGCATGTGGTCTGTTAACTTTAAACAACAGCCTCTTACGGAGCTGGCAGAGAAGTAAACAAAACCTACCAACTGATCTGAGCAGGACTCAGCTTTTATATAAGAGACAAGAAAATGAGGACCATGAAGTCTATTTATAAGCACTTGATGCTACAACCCAACAGGACAACAAACCAATATAGACAGCAGCACAAGTCTTAGATGCACTTCAGAAAACAGGCTGCCAAGACATCAGTTCTGTAATGGTGGGATGTGTTTTCCTGTTAAACCAAGGATGCCTTAGCAGTATATTGCACAAATAAACCAGACCACAGAGGTAACAACATCTTAAGAACAACAATTTCCTCATACATTTAAAAGGCACAGAATACTGACCTTTACATAGCCACGTTCGCAGTCTTTGCTTATTGTTTTATAAAAAGAGAAGGAGGCTGACACAGGGGAGCGGGAACCGAAGCGATCTTGAAGATATCCAAGAGTGCTATTGATTTGCTTTTTTATTCCAGTGCATGCTCAATGAGCAAATTAAATTATATTAGTCAGCTAAATATATTCTTGGAACTGAGTTGATGGTTTTAGCTATTAAAGTAATAGGAAGGGAAACAAAACAGAAAAACCAAGCTGCATTTTAAAACATCAGCCTTACTTCAGACAGTTCATGAGATCTAATTTTTACTTTAAAAGTAGTGAAAATTCACTGCTTTTGCAGGGAGGTTGGGCTGATTTCATCTAATGTTATCATTATAACATAGAACATTGCCAGTTTTTATTACCCCTGACAAAAAAAAAAACAAACAAAAAAACCACAAAACCAAACAAACAAAACCAACACCAAACAAAAAAGCCCAAACCAAACAAAAAGATAAAATATACAAAAAGAGCAAGGGGTAAAAAAATACATTTTGGTAAGGTAACTGATTGGATTATTTCCTGTACAACTTCAGAGAAAGTCACTGATTAAGAAAATCTCTGAAGTTACCTGTGTATATAACTACTCTGTGGTAAAGTTATATGTAAATAGCAAGTGCCTTGCTATTTACTAAATAGCTAAAAAACCACCTGGTAATCAATCGTGACAGATATCCATTGGTGACACAAAACCCATTAATTAGCTGTTACCCTGTCCATCATCTCTCTTTTAAAGGAAAAAGACCAACAAGCAAAAAAGTAAACCCCAAGTCCTTCCCAATCTGTCTAGGTCTACAGATGCTAGCACACCTGCAAATCAGATTCAGGAAACCCATCTCACTCACCTGTCCAAAATTTGGTGGATTACTTCTTTGTCAACACTGAATACTTCTGAGTAGGTTTAATATTCCAGCTGATGCTCATAAACTAGATTTTCTTTATTCTCTAAATAAAGAAAAAATAACCAACCCCAAAACTTTCTATGGAAGACCTTTTCAATGGATTTCACCTTGAATTCTTCCTGATTATCTAGGATACTCATTAAACTGAAACTTCTTTGCATGTATCTTAAATTTATCTTCTATGCTTGTTTAGGTCCCAAAGGATTCAATTAAAGGATGGTTCTAGTAGAGGAGTACAATTTTTTTAAAAACTTTTTTTTTTTTTAACTGTGAATCTTTTTTCAAATCAGAAAATGCCTGTTCATTCAAACTCATCCATCTTGTGGAAAAACATACCCCTTTAAAAAGTACCCTTTAAGCTGGAAGTATGCATAACTACTTCCTTGCTTCACCAGCTCTCTAGAAGCTCACCCTGCAAACTTCTGTGCCTTCCCAGGGCTATTTTTCCAAGCAGTTTGCAGGTTTCCCCACGAGCAGCCCAGCACCTCCCAGGACTTGCAGGATGCCAAGATTCACTACAGTTCCCATTGAACCCACCATCTTCCAGCCACCCAGAGCTGGCAAGGTACAAGACTCTGGCTTCCACTGATGAACAAAGCAGACCCATTGCACAGTTCACATGAATTCCTTCACCAGCTCACAGCTCAGTATGTAACAGCTGCAATATAGACAGGATTCAGTGTTGCCACAGGGCTGCTTCGGACACCTGTAAATCTGGGTTTTCAGGATGCTTCTGCAGCAGGAGAGACACTGGGAAGCACAAGCTGGCACACTTTCATCTCCCTGCAAGTGCAGCACAATTTCTCAGTACCTTGCCAAGGCTTTTGTCAAGTCTAATTTTAAACCCTACATATAACCTGGCTTTTGCCACTTCCTTTGGGAAATGCGTCAACAGCGCATTATATTTCACTGACAGCCACTCCGTGTGAGTGTAGGACAGTAACATCACACCCCAGGAATTAACTCGGAATACAAAACCCAAGGACTTTTCTGAATAATTTCCCTACAGCAGATGCATGGTTTCCTCACCTCTCACGGAAGCTGCAGATTTCATCCATTTGCTCACCCCCTGCACACACGCACCCCAGTTACACTCAACCCTTCTGCATGCCTCCACCATTGCAATCTGTATTGCAACTACTATAGCTTGTATAGGAGATCTGCTTCCAGACACAATTTCCCAGGCAACTCAATCCCAAGGATACCACACCATGCTAAAAAAAAAAAAAATTGGCTCATTCCAGGTTTTGTACACAGAAAAGAGCACTTCATATACTTAAAGAGACTTTACTTCACCACTACATGTTTGGGGATGGACAAGAACCCAAGTAAGCTGTGGCATCCAAATCCAAATGGACCGAGTTTCTCTCTGCTACGTCCCACTGGTCAGAGAAGCAGTAAAAAGGTTTCAGCAGAGTTTAAAGAAAGGACAACCCTTCCTCTGTGCATGGAGCCATAAAACAGGTCATGCAGCTGCGCCACCATAAATGAAATTAATGTTGTTTGGCACAGGCTTAGGAATCATGGTACTGTAGATTTACAAGCTATGCCATTAGGAACAGACACTTAAATTCACAAACAACAGATGGACATTAAACATATTTATAATACTATATACAATGTCCCCTACAGGACAAAGCTGAAGAAGGGGCCGTAACTCGCCTCTATACTGGTATATCTTACAGGATCCATATATCTCCTATGGATACAATCACACTGCTCTATTGCTAGTATAACGCAACTTTTTGGGAGGAGGGTAGCATCCAGGTAAGAAAATTGCACGTGTCACTGAAACATAAAAGCATTGCAGTGATACTCTAAACAGAGACAATATGGGGGTTTTTTTTTGGTTTTGTTTTGGTTTTTGTTGTTGGTTTGGGGTTTTTTTTGTTGTTGGTTTGGGTTTTTTTGTTTTTTTTTTTCTTTTTAAGTTTTAGAAGAACGTGAAACTCTACAGCCAGCATTTCAGAAATTAACATTAGATTCTCTTTATTATTAGGCAGGAGTAACGAGCTTTTTTTAAATTATTATTTCATGGTTGGATTATTAAACTAGATTGGGTTTTTTTGCCAGATTTTTAGACCTTTACTTGAAGCGGCAAGGAAATGCTTAATGGCTTCAAAACCAAAACTAAATAAGACACTGTCTGGGAAATATGCAGTTTGTTGAGACAATAGAACTGAATCTCAGATGACAGTCATGTTTTATGATTATTTCTGCAATTTATTGTTATAAGCCTTGGGCAATGTATTAGTAAGTTAAAGTGTTAATTATTTCCAAAATAAATGAAATAAAACATAGTCCAGGTTGATAAATTTTAAGACATTACATTTCTCCTTAGAAGTGTAAAGGAGAGGTTTTAACACAGAGGTTAGCTAAGTTACAAAAATACTTTTTTGATACGTGAATGACTATTTCAAGGAAACATTTAATGTTGGCTGATAGAAAGCATCAAAATACTGGTATGGAATGACATGATGACGATTTTTTTATATTTATTAGGGCATAGTTTCAGAGGATCCTAATTACCGATTACAAATGAAACAGTTTCAAGTATCCTGTGTCAGTCTGCCACCATAGCCACTTAAAAATTCACTAAACTGTATGAGTGTTTCTGAATGATCTCCGGGAGAACAGCCAAGGCCTTTAGAAGAAGAGCTCAACTTCTGGATCTGGTCAGCAAGAGCTGGCAATGTATTTTAAACAGCAAACAAAACACCACTTAATTGAATGATATTTAGTTGGCCAAAAACAGCCAATTGGCAAGACCACTTTTTCTTAGAGGACAGCAAACAGAAATGCTTCTGAAGCGAGCAAGCAGAAAAGCACTGTGCTTGTGCTCCTTTTCCTTTAGGGAAAACTGTTCAGAGGCATCTAAGAAGGCAGGTTATCGGCTTGGAGAGCCGCACCAGTGGTGCGCACAGACTTGAAGAGATACAGATGTCTCCACGCCAGCACTTCTCTTACGCCCCACTGCAGTGATTAGACCACAGAAAGCTTTCACCAGTGGTACTCTCCTCAGCTCTTCCACTGCCCTGACCACATAAATCTGGGTAAAAACAAACCCCAACTGTTTGTACCCCAGACAGTTATCCACAACATTGAGCAACAGCTGTTGTTTGTGCTGCAGAAGCTGGCAGACCAAGAGGACAGTGTTATTCTTGCACCTGAATAATAATTGTACTTTTTTCTCAACTCTAGCATTTGACATTGAGTCACTATGCACAGCAATGAAGTCACGATGCCATTATGACACATGAAACTGCACTGCATTACCTACACTAGGGTAATTTTCTGGTGCAAGAACTTAAAATGCATCATTTATACCCAGTTGAGCACATTTGCACTGCAATGTGACATCTAAAAAACTAAAGTTAGTCACTGAATGCATAAGCAAGGAGGAATGAAGTGCAGTATACTGCAAAATAGTTTCCACTATATTCATTCCAGCACAGCTCTGTAAACAGCACAGAGTCCAGATAAGAAATACAGAGCATGGAAGCATATTTAAATTCAATATGTGTGAATTGATAAGCAAATATAAAATTCTGATATTTTGTTTAAATTATGTAAGGTATAAACTCTCAAAAAGCCTTTTTTTTTTTCTGCACAGACTTGCAAATACACAAGCTGTAGTCTGACTCTTCCTCTCAGTTCTTTGGTTCCCAGGTGGAATTCTCTCCTCTGCACCTATCCGCCTGTTTTTCTGCTTCTATCATCCTCTCTAAAACAGAGAAGGCAAAGCAAGAGAGATAAAAGGAAAGATTTAATAATGAAGTTTAAGATGGAATGAGAGAGGGTGAGCAAAGCAATCTCCCTAAGTAACAGTTGTGTTTTGGATATCTGCTTACTGGCTAAATGCCAGCATTGCCAATACCATGTACTAAAATGTTATGAATTAGATGTTAACAAAAAGATTAAAAGAAGTTTCTATATGCTCCTAAATAATACTTAAGAATTCATAGTTTGTTTTTTTTTTATTTAGAGAGGTTTTAGTAATTTAAAGAAAAAAAAGTTAAAAAATATAGATAGATTGTAGTTTAGCAGAATTCAGTGGTTCATTTTAAAACTGTAGTCTTACGTGGATAGGATCTTTTGTTTTACCTAATTCAAGTCAGCTAGCAGAAGTTGAGACTAATCTCAGTCAACCAAGCAAGATTCTATTTTATAAAGATCTAAATTAAAATTCTACACAAAGGCCGAAAGGAGCTGCAAGTAAGTTTAGGTGGTGCTAAGCAACTCCTTTTTCCCCTCCCCCTCCCGTTCTCCTTCAAGTACTTGCTTCCTATTTTCACTATTATGACAGGCAGCAGTTAAAGAACATTTAACAGATAATGAGAGTTCTAAGTGGTTTGAATACTAAACCATAGGAGAGCTCTCAGAAATCAATAAAATCTGACAACTTCTCTCCTGTGCTGCATCTCTCAAGGAAGAGGTGGAGAGAGATTTACACCAATTTTATTTTGGAATAGTTTTCCCAGCGTCATTCAATTTAACATAAAATGAGGAACCTAGGTAGTTTATAATTTTACCATGTCACCTTCGAGTAGCATTTAGGTACCTTTTTCTGATTCATAAAACTGCTTGGTTTTTCACAGAGCTGTTTTGGCATGAATGCGTTCAGTACATTTAATGCCATTTCCCATACTCCGATTACGTTAAAGTTAGATACGGAATTGCAATGGAGGTGAACATTTCTACATTTCTATATCTTTTAAACATAGCAAAGCAATTATTAAACAATTAATAGTATTTCCATAGATTTCTTTCCTGCCTCAGTTTCTCCATCCTAATAGGAAGCAGATGATTGACCTATCCTACATTGAATTATAACAAGCAAATATAGAAAGTTTTCGTATGCTTTGTTGTGAAAAGCACAAATAATTGTATTCCATGGGTATATCCACTAGAAGAAGATTATGAAATGGAGGACAGCCTTCAATTATACCCTTAACTGGAAGGAAGGAATGAAAGCTAGCAGCTACCAGAGCATAACAGAAGCGGCCGCTGTCAGAATGTCCCCGGTTCTGTTTGATACTGCCAGGGAAGGTTTGGGGTTTAACCTGACTACACTTCAGAAATATGGATTAGAGGGAGGGAAAAATCATCAAGATAAAGTTGCGCCTTCCAAGCTGGATGCAAGTTCTCAGGCAAGTACTCCTCAGAAGAAGGATCTCATGGCCTCCACAGGATGGTGCATTGATCATACTACCACCAAGACACAAGCTAACTTTCTAAGTTGCACTTAAATGACAACTTCGGGGAAACTAGCAAAGTTGTCTCCATCTCCTATGTTCTTTAAATAAGCATGGCACTTCAACGGTGCAGTTACCGAAAACAAACCATTTCTTAGGCTCAATACAGTTACTTCATTAATAGCTGACTGTTCTTTAAAAATTCCTTTTTCTAGTACCTGTTCTTGAAGAATCCAGTCTTACCAAAAGCTGCTTGAATGAAATAATTATCACCCAAACCAACAACTCTTCACAAGTTCTTGAGCAAACACTAAATAAATATAATCAAAATCCCGAAAGCAGTAAATAGAGAAAGTGTTCCACCATCATGTGTGAAATCCGCAACACCTGAATAAGCAGATAACTTTCTGCAACACCTCTAGAAACTTGACTAAAAGCTAAATGGGGCAAGTTCACTATTTAAAAGCTGTTAACACAGAGCTCTGGACCTTCTTCAAAAGCAGTAATCCAGTTATACCCTGCCCAAGTCCGCCAATATTTGTATAACATGAAGTTAGATGATCACATGCAAATTTAGGCAGCCACATGCAAAATTTAAGCATAGCCTTCAAAATTGAAAATTAAGCAGTCAAGTCAAGCGATGGCAAAAAATAAGTTTTTCAAAGCCCTTTTTTGAGCAACCAAAAAACCCGTACTTCTTTATGTGCAGCTAGGGATAGAAACCATGAAAGTTGTCTTTAACCCTGGCTTTCCCACGGCCACCTAATGGGATTCCAGAAATTCTACAGTTCTGAGCAGCCAAAATCACGCTGATGCCATTAGATCCAATATTTCCAAAGAGGAAAATTCTAAAATTTGCGAATATTAGTTTAATGTTAATGTAATGTTAATTACACTTTTTAAATAGCATTAATGACAATTATGCTTACTTGTCTGTTTTCCTAGAACTTGAGTAATTTTCCATTATATATTTGTATGGATTTGCATTATATATTTAGATGAGCCTGTAACAGGGAAGTCTTGAGGTTTTCACATTATGTGCCTGCTAAACACTTCTGAATTAACCATGTATTTACTTAGGATGGCTACCTCTTTCTATTAGATAAGTAACATGAGAATAATTTACTTTGATTTTCTCCTGGCACTGCAGCAGAACAGGCTGGCCATAATTACATCACCTAGGCATCACGGTATGTCCATATTGGCGTTCCTCTCTGGAAATTGCATGCAGTTTGGTGTGTCATCCTGCAGTCACACCAAAATATTACAAGTAAAGGACTACACTATGAGAAACTATTAGACCTGTATTTACACTTTATAGTAGCTATTTTTTTGTAATGTTCAGCTAGCTAATGTCTCTTTCCTTCATGTATTTCCATAAAAGTTTTAAGAAATCTGGAGAAAAAATAAATAAAAAGTAAAAATCAGTGAGGTGCATTATTATTACCCACAAATGAGCCAGTATTCATTGCTCACTTTATGGACAGGCTAAACCTGGGAATGGGGAGTAATCTAACTTTTCTAATGGATTTCAAGGGACCTAAAATCATATGTCAGCTAAGGGTTTGTTCAAGGTCAATCAAAAGTTAGTTAGTTTATATGCATCTATAACAGAATGCATGTTCTCTTAACAGTCTTTATAATCAAGGAATTAAAATTAATTTCAAGGTTCGTGCAATAAAATGTCATTATGAATAACAGTTGTAAGCTGGCCTACTTATTTTGAGAGTGGCAATAAAGACTTTGTTTTCCATACTGTATTTCATATTCCTTTTTTCAGTTGCAGTGGAGTCTGAAAAGTCAGGCATTGCTTTAAAAAAATCATAATATGTCACTTTCTGATTATCATTTGAAAACATAAGGGCCTTCTGCAGGTCTTATATCTTAAACCACTAAAGTCTTGTGATAAAAATAAGTTAATATTTGCAATTTTTTTTCCATGGAAAAACAAAGAAAAGTGGCACAAAAAAAAAAAAAAAATTGCTGGGAGGGGACGGGGCTGGGAGGTGCAGCTGCAGCTCAGGGATGCACTTCCCCAACTGAATGAGCCCACAGGTGCTAACAACCTGCCACCCATGGGTGAGCTGCTTGGCCATATTAAAAAAATAAAATAAATAAATAAATTTTAAAAACACCACACACAAAAAAAAAAAAAAAAAACAAAAAAAAAACCATACCAATAACAACTAAGCAAACAAATAAAAAAGTTCAAGGCCAGATATTAGAACTCATATCCTTTTTAACAGGCTATAGTCGCACACATATTTACTTCATTGCTCCACAAAATGATCAGAATTAAAAACTTTCATACAGTAGGCAAAGTCAGTCACTTGATCTATTTTTTCCCCCCCTCTAATGATAAAGCTGGAAGACGCAAAACTCTAAGCCAAGAAGTACCTCAGGGCAGGGAGTGTCAAGAGCTTACAGGGTATATGGTAATTCCTGTGTATTGCCACCAATACAGCAGAAAGTGCTAATTTAGGCCAATGTCAGCAGAAAAGTAAAATATACGATTTGAGGCCCCGTGGTTGCCAACTACTCAACATGACAGGCCTTTGGGGACTTGATTAATATGGACATTCATCGGTGGAGACACTTGTAAGATCTGAGAGCAGCTCCCCAAACATTCCTAGACACACAATACCGAGGGGACCAAGAAACTGCAAGTTATTGAAGTGTATGGCTTGAGACCTTCAACTGGGGCCCCTCTCCTGGACCTAGACGAACCAGTAAGTAAACAGAAGATGCTCAGACAAAAGTTTATGTGCAAGAGAGAAACACAGCAATATGATGAAAATATTAAGAATGATAGAAATGATGTGCTTGATCAAAGATTTCCATGTAAGATTTCAAAAGATAAAATCAGGGCAAACGAACAGCATTCCTTCTCCTTGTGTACCCTTCCATCATCATTTATCTGTGGCTTAGGGATAAACAGAAGCTTTATCAAAACGCTTTTCAATATCATTTAATGTACATTTCTTACTTGAACTTGTCTAATGGCTTTTGAAGCTATTAATAAAGTGGTCAGCAGAAGCTAACTCCCCTACTTAATTATGCATTTTGTGGACAGCTATTTATGTCTGGCACTTAATACTTTCATTAGGTATTCCCTGACTCATCTTTTGTGATTAAGACTGTACAAATCTTCCCTATTTGCTTTGCTCACTCCATTTAGGGGTGAGTGTCCATTATCTTGACATTTGTTTTCCAAGAACTGTTCTACACTTTTTGATTTCTCCTCACATAGAAGCAGTCCCATTTAAAAAAAGAAAAAGAAAAATCAATGTGCCCTTTTCTCTTACCGTTTCAAATTTACCACATCCTTTCTGAAACAAGTGGACATAGAGTTTATGAAGAACAACAGGGATATTGTGTTATATGCTGCTTTTCGAGCAACAGGGATATTGTGTTATATGCTGCTTTTCCATCAGGGTTCCCAAGGCCATACATGCTTCCAGAACTAAGTGTGTCTAGTTTTAAAAATATATATATTCTCTATTTGCATAATCTATATTTATTTTCTTTTTCTTCTCTTTTTTTTTTTTTTT
>WHYT01016202.1:18921-199292 GCA_009806455.1 Tetrax tetrax
TTTTTTTTTTTTTTACTTTTCCAAAGCACTGCTAGATTAGATAAAATCATCACCTCAGGAATACTGATAATTTTAAAAGATAAAAAAAATTATTTGTTATTTGTTTTCCTCATTAGAATAAACAAGATTTTTATTTAGAAAAATAATCTCAGGTGTTTTATACTGAAAATTTTTTAAGAAGTGTCCAAGCAAGCAGCCACTGATTTATTCACACTAATGGTAAGTCTAAAATTCAGAGCAAAGAGTCAGAAAAGGAAAGATACCAGAGGAAATATTCCCTGAAAACAGAGCCAAGAAGTGTTGCTGCCATCAAGGCAGCAAAATACCTAACACACAGAACCATTTGTGGTCAAAGAAAACATCTTATATGAGTGGACCATAATTTTGTTTTATATTCACATTTGTCAAAGAGTTGATAAGTACTTCTACTTCAAAAAATAAAGTTGCCATTTAATCTGAGGTACAGCACATTTTTGTGTGCTCAGCCTGTGCATTTGGGTAAAAAGAAAAAAAAAATCTGTTCTTCCTCATATTTTTTTATTAGGCAATTTCATATTTACATAACAAATTCCCAAACAAAAAAAACCAAAACCAAACAATATTGGTTGTCCTTGTAAGGCAGTTATATTCCAAAAACATAAACACGTTTAAAGCAACTGATGATTTTTATCATCGTTGCTATTTTTTTTAAAAGAACCTATAAAAACAGGCCAGAGATCACATTCCTTTCTGCTTCATAGCAACCATCCAAGTAATAATGACAGAAGAAGAAAGCATAACTCCTTCCAGAAACAGTTACAGCTTATAGAAATGGAAGAGAAGCTGCTTATTTTTTTTTGTTAGGCACCACACAGAAGCAGAAACCTTTCCAGGAAGATACTATGCACACCATTGGAGGGACACTGAAGACAAACAGGGTGGACATACGCATAGAAAAAGTGTCAATCTGTTTTATGCTTTTGGTTGGATCAGTTCACTAACACAGTGGTGAAGGCCGCTTCCGGGCTATGAAGTGAAATGCTGGTTATCTTGCTTGTGTTTTAGGCATGTTGGCTTGGTTTAGTGCAATGCCTTGTGAGACTTACCCTATAGCTCAAATATCTCAATATGCCACAGTATAAAGCTATGTAGATATAGTGGCTTGTGGCTCAAGGACTTATCAACGTGACCCTGAAGCATGCTAATTTACCCTAACCTATGTAGACACAGATTGAAACAAAGACATGACAGCTATCAGTGATATACATCTCTCCATGCATCAGAAGTACAGAAAATAATGGATGAGCCTATGTTCAAAAGTTTCCAGAAAACCACCACATTGTGTCCCTAATTCAGGACAGATGTTCAGAGAAGTGTTCACAGCATCACTGGGTCTAGCACCTACCCACTACTACAGAAAAATCACATCCTATTTCTTCCGTGGATTTACCAAACTTAAACTCTGAAATAATCATCCTTCTTGTCACTAGTTAGATGTCTGCTTCAGACACTTGTCTAATGGTCATAAACCTAGATTTATTGACAGCTAGATTATTCTTACTTATTTTTGGATAACTTTGCTCTTCAGCTCAATAGCTTTTTCCACTTTCTCCACATTACCCTTACAAGGCACTCAGAGAAAGCATCACATTATCTCTCCCCCACAGCTCAGCTTTTCTAGGCTATACAAGTTCAGTTCTTTGAGACAGATGTTCCTTTTTTTTTTTTTCCTTTCTCAAGGAAGGAATAATGAAAATGACCGTTTTATATAGTATTAATGAAGGTAACTATTCACATTAGAGAACTGAGAAAAGCCAAGCTCCAATACTTAGTTTAATGAAGGTGTGAGCCACAGTCTCCACCCCAGGTGAATACAGAATTCGGGCATCTACACTGATTGCTCAAGATGGTATAGAAATGGAAGCTTCAGTAGGCAGGCAAAACATGCACATTCTAGAAGGTGCCAAATCCCAGGACCCCACCACCAGCCTACCTTCACTGATGAGCTAATACATTGCTTACTGTCCATACTACTGAAAGTGATTTGTGATTTTTTTTTAAGAAGTGAAAGTGTTTTTACTAAAAACATAGTACACAAAAGAGGCACATATCAGGCAAAATCTACAGATATATTCAAATAAGTCAGAACAGAGTAGACATAAAATATAGTTAGCTCCACTTAAAACTTTTCATTACATAAATACAATAAACCTCACCCTTTTTTAAACATCAAAGCTCATACACAGGCAAGAGCAGAAAACTTGGGGACTAGCTAATCACATCTACGAGCAATATTTTAAAGAAAGAAATTAATCAATGAGTAACTACTCCTTAACATGTTTTCACACAACATTGGAAGAAAAGCCATTAAAGGACAAAGCTAGTAATGAATTACTTCCACATTTATTAATTTTTGTTTCTAATAAAATTCATCAGTCCTGTTGCCTTTTCCAAAACACGCTACAAAAGCAAAACAGTCAACAAAAAATACTTGGAGTCTCCACGTTTTTGTTATCATCTCTATTTTACCACAAGGTGGTGACAACTCAACGCAGATCAGCTCCCATGCTGTTAAAATGTAAACTGCAAGCGGACAATGCCGTTTAAAATAAAATGTAAATGTACTCTCTGTGCACTTAAAAAATTAACAGTGAACCTCTTTAACTGTATAAATTGCCATAGCAAAGACTTACCTGCTTCAGTCACACCCTTTCAGTCTGTTCCTCTCCATTAAAACACTCAAGGATGCCTTGAAAAACTCTTCCCAGATCATTCACTCAAGGCAGCCTTTCACCTTGTTTCTAGCTGAGTCACACAGCCGTTGTATACTCCGTAGTCTTGTTGTAGCAGATACTTCTAAAAGATCGTGACAGCTCTGTCTTTAAATCCTCTTTCCACAGCACTATTTTTAAAGCTGCTTCCAGAAGTCTATTGAAGCCCTCAAAGATGAAACTGCCACTTCCCCACCCCACCCAAATTCTCCTCTAGATTCCTAGGGCAGTTGAAATACATCTTCACACCACTGTACTTTTTATCAGAATAAACCTTTAGGTCACAACTTTCCCATCCAATCATTTAGCCACAAAAAGCTCATCCTGAGCCCCCCTACCCTCAAGCAGCTAAGCAAATTTTAGGTGAAGTCCCTTCTATTGAAAGACTTGGTACATCCAACACACCTGTGCCCCATTACCCTCCCGGGATGCAGCTGTGAAACACTGCTGGGTTTGCCTGTGGGTGGGATGTACTGCCCGTTACTGCAAAGACACCTGCCTCCAACACTTTTCTGTCCACTTTTAAAAAGCATCTCTTGTGTGTTGGTTACAATAAATACTTTGCATTTGTGTGAAGCTGCTTTTGCTGTTAATGTTCCTGCCTAATACATCACCAGTGATGTTTGTACCCAAGCCCTACAACTTCCCCTGCGTGGTGAGGCTGCAGCCTCATCTTCCAGTGTGCTCCCTGTAGCCCCTAAAATGGATCGTTTCCTTCAGTACCTGCACCTGTATGAGTCTACACCATACTTGATCAGTTCTAGGTATTTTATAAACCACATTAGGAGCTGTATCTGCATGCCGTCCAGCTACTGAAACAAAAAAAAAAAAAAGGTGAAAATACAGAAAAAATTGCATGACTCTTCTATTGCTTACAACTGTATCTGTAATAGATGAAGCCTCTGAAATACATTCCGCTTTTTGTATGAGTAGAAACAAATTAAATTGGTTTCTTACCAGGTTTATATCTAAATAGCTGAAACCAGATGGTTTTAATTACGTTTCCAAATACAATACTATATATATTAAAAGAAAATGAGTGAAACAATTAAAAAAAAAAAAAAATCAATATTTCTACCTCCAGCATACTTCACTGCACCAGTGAGGATACTCAAAGCCTTATGACGGTGAAAGAGCAGTGCTAAGAATATTTGGTAGAATTTCATACAGAAATTTATTACTGGGAGAGAGTTGCATGGCAGGGTAAAGACAAAAGAAATTACAGAAAATACATTATAGGGAAAACAAAGAAAAAGGACTGAGTGAGCCTGTGTTTCTTTATTACTACATCAGCCTCTGCCTGAATGTCTGCATGTAAGTTATCTGTTAACATCTTTTCTAGAAATTTTTTCTCTCTCTCACACCTAATTGCTGCCCTGTAGTTTACACCTCAGTGCACATAAACAGTTTGGAATGAACTGGCTAAGTATAATTTATGTCAAGAAAATGGGAAAGAAACATGTAACAGGTGTATTAGCTAACAGCATGGCTTAAATAGGTTGCAAACTGAAGCAGAGAAACTTCTACTTAAACCACAAGGAATCCAACATGAAAAATCAATAGGAAATCAGAGTTACAAAGCAGTAAGATACATGGACCATTCCTCAAAAGGGATAGGCTTTCTCACTAGACTGTGAAAGATCCCATGCTGTTCTCAAGTCTGAATCAAACCATCACCCTAAAAAGCACATAACAGAATGATCAACTCATGAAAAAAAAAAAAATAGAAAAAAAAAAAACCCAAGTCCTTGATTAAATAACTTCATCTCCTAAAAGCCTGCTCTTTCTCAAGTAACTCATAAAATCATCTGACAGTTCTTAACACTTTATTGTCCTTGCCCCAGGGTCCAAACTGATGCCTCTACTACCACCCAAGCTACAGGGCATGAATTGTGGAGTACTGGTGTGCCACAATATGTACAGCCTCTCAGACTTTCCACCTGGCTTCAAAAATAGAATAGACGTGGACTCCAAGCTAGCAGCAGCCCAAGATCTTGGCCGAAATTCTGTCCTGCAGCAAGGAATTCCATGGACTAATTATGGCTTGTGTAAAAACAAAATCCAACAGCAACAAGAAAACCCAACCCACAAGTCAGGCTTGCCTTAAAAAAAAAACAAAAAACAAAAACAACCAACCAAACAAACAAAAAAAAAAACCCCCAAAAAGCTGTCTTTTTCCAGTGCTTCATCTGTTTCCTTTCAATGCATAAATTTTCTTCTTGGCCTTTTATTGATCTAAAACTCACTGAAGTTAACAGAACAATTCTCACTGATGGCAAAGTTAAACTCTCTAAAGGGGGGGGCGGGGGGGGGAAGTATTAGAAAATATCAACATATGTCTGCACCATTCAGCACCTGGTTCAGTCTCTAGTATCTGTTATTAATCCTCACTTGTAGAAGAGCTACTCGATTTTATGTCAGGATTCCCAGGCAAGCTTTCCACACAGCTAACCATTTTCACTGGCCATGTTTCTGCTGTGTTTTTATGGGATCCTGTTTCAGTGAAGAAGTTTATGTTGCTATCTTTTTTGTTACCACCTGCAATGCTCCCTCACTTCATTTCTAGAAGAGAAATAGGGGCTTGAGTCTCATTCCTTCAGGCTGCAAGAAACATCACCTGCTTTTCTGGGTTGGTATGATATGGATTTTCTTCCACTGAATTAAACTCACAGTACTGTCAGTGTGAATAAGGAAGCAATGAGGGCACTTTTAAACATTCCAAGCGCAAAATAAAATAAATGTTTGAATAACATTCTGCTGTTTCAAAAAAAAAAAAAATCCATGAGGGAAAATAATAATAACCTCAGGCACTGTCCTCAGTGAACTACAAAGTATAAATAGCTCAGCTGAAAGCAGAACAAAAGTTGGTTTGTGCTATCATGCAGCTGAGACAAAAATAGAGCTTCTTTAGAATTGCTTTAGAGAATCTCGCAATTCGTACAAATCTTAATACCTTAATCTTTTCCTTTAACCTTTCTCCAGTTAGATAAAAGGAATTAAAATAAAGCTTCTGATTCTGAGGAACAGAATGTTTGCTATCTATTGTTGATAAACAGAAGAATACTAAGCCTTTGAACACTGCTTGACCTGTCCCATTCTATCAATTCAAACATAGCATTTTTGTAGATATTACATAATTTCAATTTTATAGTAGAAAAGTTCTCTAATAGACATTTTCCTTGGGTCATTTTACCACAGCAATTCATATAAAAAAACCCCAAGGCTATAAAAAAAACTATATACGTAAATATTTTAATATTTACCTTGAGTTTCAGCTGCTAAACAAGCCAAGGTGAAACCACTCAAGACTTAAGACAGTCTCAACTAAAAAAGACTCAAAGAAAATAAAATTATTTTTACTTTATTATGACCAACATCAGTCATAGAAGTCTAACCCTTTTCATGCCAATGAGACTGCAAAATGGCACACAAAAAGAAACCAACAAAGAACAGTCATCCCTGTCTATTAAATAGGCTTCTTTCCATTTCCCTCAATTAAAAAGAAACCACCTTGTATTCATTAGGTATAGTCTGATCACTTCCCCACCCAATGTAGCTTATTTTGAATACTTGTTCAGGCTTCCAGAAGCAAGGGGGAAAAAAAAAGTTTCTCTTTTTCTTATCTTTTATATGATAAAACTAGAATTACATTGGATATAGTACGTTTCTTTTTGACATCAGGAATTGTGTCTCCTTTTACCTTAAAGAATACAGTGGGTCTTTTCATTCATTAGCCATGCATACTTTTGTCTTTATCCTTTTACGAAACCAGATAGCAGAAGATTCTCACTAATATGATGCCAAGGATGTTTATGATAAAGCATCTGATGTCTCAGAGTAAGATTATATTAGTCCATTAAGTGCTCTGCAAAGGCACAACCTGGTGGAACATCTGATTGATTCTTAAATCTGTCACTTCATGAACAATGCAAGGTGAAATTCATTACCAATAACAAAGAATTGTTAAACAAGACTGTCTCCTAAAAAGCCTATGTACTCATTCCTCATCCAGAAAATGCACTATGACTCAGTTTCAAACAGTGAGAAAAAGTTGATATTCCTGAACAAGAATATTTCAGAGGGGCCAATTCTTACCACTTTTTCAGAGCTGAGAAGACCCTTCTTTACCAAACAGGCAACCAGTCCATCCTTGCTCAGAACTAGCATATGCAAGATTTCCACAAAACCCTTCACTTATCATCCTAGAGCTCTTGGAAAGAGATAAACGGATTGTTTTCTGTGGGAGATTATGACATTAGAGCCATGGAGGACACCACTTAGTGACATCACCCAGGATAGACAGGGATAGACCCTGACCCAAATGACATGGAGAGCCTTTAAGATGGCGGGATTTCCTGTCATGACTTAAGAGTTGCTGCAGGCCAAAAGGCACTATCAGAACATTTCCTGTTGCACTTTTAGTTTGCAGAATGATTTTTTTTCCCAAGTGAATAACCTTCTCTGTATACTGTATATACTACTACTTGCTGATTACATGGCACTTTGAATATATGCGCTGTGCTCTCTGCTGCTGTAAAAAGAAAAGCTGAGTAAATAAGTTATTAATCATAATTTGCATGCATTATTTTCTTCCCAAAGTCTTTGACCAGCTGGAAATCATGCTAGGGCTTTTCTGAAGATGATAAATGAACTACAACTCAGTAAAAAAAAGGTATGGAAAAAGCAACATGTATCTAATTCATTAAGGGAGGCATTAATATTATGATAGAAGTCAGTATGAAGGAGAAATATTTTTAATGATATCTTCTCAGCATGGCTTACCCTGAATAACTGCAGTTTTGATACTCCCACCAGGTACGTACTCATTACAACTGCTCCAAAACAACTTCAAAGAACATTTTCCTCTATTAGAAACTGACTCATATAGCTGGAAAAAAAACTTTATCCAGAACTTTTTTTCACCAAAAAAAATTATAATTTGGTTCAACTGAAAGATTTTGTGGCTCCATGTAAACATCACTCAAGTTTTCTCACTGTAAAGAAACAAACTCAAGTTACTCTATTTAAAACTCTTCTTTTATCTCACATTTTGTAGCAAACATCAATTTTCCTAGTAGTTCAAACCTGAAAAAAAAAAAAACAAAACCCAACATTTATCTTTAGGGTGCATTCAGCAGTTCTCTCAATCTCAAACCATGCTTTTCCAGTTCTGGAACAGCCATTAAAGCTAATAGCTGGCTGTTTGCAGATCTCTACTCCCAGGCACTAACAAAGTTGCTACTAATGTCCCAGTGATGCAAAGTACATGACAAACCAGAGATTTCCTTGGACAATCGTTGTGACATCTTCCTTCCAAAGCTGTAGGGAGCTCCCCAGTTTTAGGGATGACAGGAAAGAAAACAGCTTGCCCACACTCATTGAGCGAGCAGCAGCCTGGCAGATCTGCCAGTGAGGCAAATTTCAGCGGTGATCAGCCTGAGAGTCTGTGTGTACCTCCAGAAGACCCAGCCCATAGGTGAAAGAAACTCAAGGCCATTTCTCTCTCTTTTAAGTTGTTCGAAGCAGCCTTCTTCCCTCTCCGCTCCAGGGGGGAGCTAGACGCATGTGGCTAGCGCTGAATAAGTGGTGAGGAGTTCACAATTCCCAAAAATAGCATTGTGTAGTAGCTGGGTCTCGGAAGTAGCACAGCTCTGCTTATGTGGCATAATTCCTGCTATAGTTAGCATTGCTTAGTTGGCTAATTAGCCTACTGAAGGCCCTGCACTAGCACTTGCATATTATGTCATACTGCAGAGTTAGCTCAGCTGTGGTATCTCAGCACAGTACATCACTGTCCAGAACAACAGCTGGATTCCAGTACGTCTGCATGGTGATGATCAAGCAGATTAATAACTAATATATATACATCTATCTCTGTAGTTTGACCCATATTCCTCTAAAAAATCATTGCTCCTAAGCTGATGGAGTGAAAGAAGAAATTCTGTCCTTAGATTACATGTCTCAGTGTAACATATACAGTGAATATTTTACCTTACGTACATCAGAACATACACTTTTACATAAAAAAAAAAAAATAATTACTTAATACAGCCTTGGAAACTTAAATTGTCACTTTTCAACACATTTTCACAGTTTAAAACCAACTACTGTGTTGTAAATCAGTCCTCACAGCAGAAGGTATAGCATATTTGAAAGAATATTTGTATTATACAATAGAAGAAAATAGAAGTGGAATGATTGAACCTTTCCAAAATATAAAAATCTGATACCTTTACCCTAGGTAATTAATTCAAATATGACTGCTTTATTACATGCTTTTGACACTTCATTTACTAAAACAGTACATGAAAATGATCTAAAATATTACCTGGGGAAATTTCTCATTATCTTAAACATGTAAGTGGACATTTTTCTCCTCTAGCAATGACTACTTTATATGGAATAATTATAAATAAAGGAACTTGTGAACTTGTAGAGTATTTTGGTTACAAATTTTGTACTTGGAAAAAAAACACTAGTAACAGACTAAAATGACAGCATTTATTAAATTAATGAAAAATAAAGATGTGTAACTTCTCACTTGGAACACATGAACAGTGAGGATGAAATTAAGACAACTGAAATATTACTAAAAATTCCACCCAAAGGATCCCATAGAGGATTGCTAGGTGCTTAGAAAAGCTCCTGGATTCAGTGTCTATGAAATGCAAAAGGCCCACTTCCCTACAGCCTTATCCTTAGCGAAGTAATTTATTTCTGGCATAAATGGGGTTTTAAGTGTTACTTCTCATTGGCAGATTTTTTACTCAATTTGTAGAAGTGCATCTACTACAAAAATTGAAAGGCGTCTTACTACAAAAGCAGCTCAGACTCTGCTGTACAACAATGAGAGGCCAGAACAAAGGTATCTGCATTCCTCTGGGAAAGGTTAAGGATATTTCTATAACTGACATTGAGCAGAAAGAATAAATAATTTCCTGTGCACCTCTCCAAGAGAATAATGCAGTGAAAGGCAGCTAATGATCAAACCTTCTGCTCTAACAACAGATGCTATATTCTATAGTTAACTTCAAATTATTTTATGAGCTACTGAAACACACTGATATATGTCACTGTTACATTAAAATTCAGTGAGTTTTTAATTTTATTTCTAGTTCAGTTTGAGTTGAGGAAGATCAAACGATGAGTAAGCAGGATGCAAAAACTAAGATCGGAATTTAGCCTGGAAATTGCTCAAAAAATTCTATATATACCTTGAAATTAGGAACAGGACTAAGGTACTCTGGTGATTACTGTAAACAAAAAGTTTACAACTCAGTTTGAGATCTCCTGCAGAAGATGACTCCTTCAGCAACTGCATGCAAATCTATTGTGTGGACCAGTGGCTCAGAGGAAAAAGCCTTGCATCAATTTTATCTGCAGTTCCCAAATCTTCAAAATCTCCCATCCTGGTGTAAACTGTACATTATGTAATCAAAATCTGACAACCAGAGAAAGTACAACTGCAGGACACTTTTAACAGTCAGTATAGATAGAGTGTGGAGAAGAAGCAAGACATATGTTTATCTGATTATATGACCCCAAAAGCAATAATTGCTATTTGAAAATCATTCTCTGACTGAATTGTAGTCCTTCTCATAATTGTGAAGAAGGTTCATATCAGCTGAAAGAATTTATATTACACCAGCTTTACCAAAACAAAACCAGAAAGTTTATGATAATTTATTCTGAGATATTTAATAATACTAAAAATAATTTTTTCAAAAACATCACTTATATGATGTAAGCATACAAGAAATCTGGACACCTGTTGTACAATCCAGACACTCCACTTCTGTAGGACATACTCACTTATTTCTCCTAAGCCATTTGCTTTTTGTGATTTATCACTCTAGGGGGAAAAAGCAAGAAAACTCCCCTTTTCCATTACAACTTCTAGGAACTTGTAAGAAGGGCATGTTTTGGATATGCCTCCAGTCACGGCCATTCAGAGGAATGCTGCAGCTCCCGATGATGAAACTTCAGTAGGGTTTGTACTGTTCTGGGGTGGTGTCTTCTTCACAAGTTTTCCCTTGGGACATTAAGCAATACAGTTTTTCTTCTGGGTTGGTGACTGAATGCGGTGACTTGTTATCCCAACCAGCTGATGCTAGCTTTGTTTCAATACGTTCTAACAATCACCAGACTCAGGATCTGTGTGAAATTAATTCCAAATCAAGTTTTCTATCACTAAACAAATCCTGACACCTTTAGCCACATTTCTGTGTGATCCGGAAATGGCTGTAAATACTGGAGAAATGACTCTTTGGGTATAATATTCTATCAAATATGCTTAGCAATCTAGGTGTGTCAAACAAAAGCTTGGATACTTTGGAAATTTTGCCTAACCTGAAAAAAAATACAATCATCCATTTCTGATGACAGAGCACTTTTGAATATTGAAGAATACGGAATCTGGATGCAACTGGCTAGATGTTCAGTAAAGTACCCACTGATAACTTTTGACAGTGGCACAGAGGTTTATTTCAGACACCAGGAAAAAACCTAATCTAGCAATGTCTTGCCAGCCTTGTGACTGAAAGCACCACTGTAGATACCCAGTTTATAGGATACACTGTAGATAGTTCTTATGTCTTGTGCAATGTATAAAAAAACAGAGAAGTGCCAAAATAAAGTTCTGAATGGGGTACAAGTAAAAATATTTTGAATTCAACACTACTTTATAGGATATCATATGTAAAAAAAAAGATATTAAGTCTAGTAAAGTCCACACTATCCAGTGAGGCCCTTCTAGTACTGTCAAGAAATATCCAGCCACACTGTGATTCTTCAGAGAAAATAATTAGAATGATTTCCTGATCACCTGTCATCAAGATTGTTCATTATCAATACTACTATCATACGTTTTGCCATATTCATACCAATATCAAAGCTCAAAAGAATAAGACCCTTCTAAGGGATCCAGCTTTTTCCATAAATTTCTCGTTAATCTCCTTTTAAAATGTCAGGTAGACCATTTAAATAATATCAAATTTGCCTTGCAATTCCTTCTTCTGAACTAAAGGTTTAATGAGTTGTTGCCTACTATGGCATATGAGATTTTCCAGAACAAAGTAAGGTTATACTAATGCCACTGACTGGAAAGTATTGATCTTAGTATTTACCCAGATTTGTGGAATATAAATGTATCAATTGTGTATCAATTAAAATTACACAGATTAGACAGTTTATAATGGGAAAGAAAAATCACATGTTCATATACTCAACTCTCCTTGTGCCAACACATTATCTTTATCCCATTAAAGAGCCTTATGCCATCTGTACCATCTGTGATACCAGCTGGTACATTGGTCCAAAAATATCTCTTCGATTATAGTATACTGATTAGTTTTTAGTATAGAATCAATTGTAGTTTAACTGAATTATAAAAAGAAATGGTATTTTTTTTTTCTCATTTCTGTGATTTGATTTTGGTAATGAAAATTCAAAAACTTCCTGTTGGAAAGAAGCTCTTTTCCCCCCAAATTGTCCTTCTAAACAAATAAGGCATACATTAGAATATAACATTACAAAGCCAACAGATTAATGATATCTTGTTTTCCTACATAAAGATTTATCTTATTCAGTATAGAGTTATTTTTATAAAGCAAATGGAATAAAATTCCTGCTACAATGAAATTTACAGCAAGATTCTCATTCATTTCAGCAAGCCAAGATTTAACATTACACAATTAACTAAAAGGTGTACATCCTTTTGAACCCCTCACACTATTCACACTTTGTATCTTAGGGCCTGATCCTTTGATCAATCACACTATCCTTACTTTTAAGTAGAACTACAAACCAAGAGCTGAGGTTTATGGTTCCTTTACACTTGGAAATTTTGCTGTATATGTTAATTACATAGGAAGTATACATCAAAAGAATTGTACTGTGATCATAAATACTAACAGTATTTGTTCAGCCCCTTTCTACATATGCATGTGCAACATTTTAATGACATGATCATGTAATATAGTTTGAACAGGAGTTTCTTTTGATAAGTTAATTTAATTAACAGACATTACTTATTTACCAAATTCAAAAATTCACTCTTTACACATTTTCTGCCCTCATAATTTACTCACCAAACATTATTGAAAATCTGAGCTGAAAATACAATTTTCTATGATGTTCATCACTACACTGTTCATCACTTCTAGTGCTTCACAAACATTACTATATGTATATTCACAACATCCCTGTGAGATGAGAGAATATTATGATACTTACTTTATGCAGAACAGAGGCACAGTGCAATTAAGATCAAAGACATGACTAATTTGGGCCCTTGGTAGGAAACTCATGGAAGCTCATTTTCACAATGCTTAATACACAGCCTTTCATAGATTTTCAAAGCCAAGTTAGTAATGCTGCAAGTGTTCAATATTCTGCAAATCAATCCCCAAAGATGCACTCAGAAAACAAAAAATACACAGTGTCAATCCCTAACTTAACTGACTCCTCTAACATACATAGGAACTCAGAAGAAGTCAATTTTTCCAGTGTAAATTAACCATATGGACCTCTTTTCTATATCCTATTTTGTTCACTACTTTCTAAACTGTTTAGTCAACAACTAAGGAATTGCACTGTTGTCTTCTTTACAAGCATTTCTGTAAATCTTTTCAGCACCACAGAGTTTCCACTCTGTTTACTAAAAATTAGAGGTTTTGGCTATTTTTTTTTGTTTCAGGCAAAACTGACAGCTAAGAAACTGATAGCTGCAGTAGCTTATTGTGCCCCCATATAATATAAAGCCAGGAAGAGACAGAATAATGTATGGGTTTACAGATATTTTCTCACAGCAGAGAATACTGAGATTCAGAAACACAAGGAACCTTAAGTTATTACAAATCAGAAGTGGTATGAACTAAGGGAATTAGTGAAAGCAGTCAAATGATTGCAGCTTGGGAAGGTAGCTCTTGTCAACTGAAGGGTCTTAAGTTTAAAAAATTTTACCTCTCAACCAGCAAATATAAACACAAACCTGTGCACAGATAAACACAGAGACATTTATAACAGCTCAGCCAATAGATGCTACACTCAAAAGCTGTAGTATTTTTATGGCTTTAAATATATATATATACACACACGAGGTATAACAAGGAAGTCGCATGAAGTAATGCTAGTTGTATTCAGAGAAACTTGGTGATGTGAATTGACAGAGGTTTAAATACTCTGTATTCTTGCTTTTAGTCACTCTTGCTATTACATTCCAGACAGCCTTAACCTACACATCTGCTTAGGCCAGAAGTAGGTAATGAAACCAGCTTCACATTTCTGTTCCCTAGACCTTGAGTTCTTGTATTGTCAGAAATAGTTTTTATCTGCTGTTGGGAATGATGACCCCAACTCACCCAAGTATCTTGCTTTTGCACTCACAGGGCCAAAGACATCACAAGTTAAATAATGTATTAGAAAATTATTTTTAGTATTAGAGGTATTAAACTTTTTCAATTTGTTCACCTATTATAATTCTGCTTTTCCCTGTCTGTATAACAAAGAAATCAGGTTGACCTCAAAGATGGAGGGTTACAGAGAACAGTACAAAAAGTGCTTAGGTAGCTCAGTATTTCCAGCACCATTTTCTGTGACATATGTGAAATCAAGTATGCCTTCTGCTTTGCTACAGAGTACAGATTTGTTGGTATTTGGTTGAGGTGATCTGCAAAATTCAGTTGCAGTGTTGCCACATATGACTAATAGAGTCATTGAGCCCTCTAAACATTTGGATAGCTCGGTGAAGAGCCAGCTCCTTACAAACTTTTTCTTAGTCTCTTGTACACAGAGACGATGAATAAGAAAATTAAAGAACAACTGAGAACACATCTCCTCGCCAAGAAGATAATGCTGCTTGAAGGAACAGCAGGGAGGTCCCAGCAGGATGGCATTATTGCAGCAATGAAGAGCACCAAGCCCTCCCACTTACCCTTTCTGGGGCTGAAAGGACAGCAAATCTATCCTATCAGAACTGTCGCCAGCCCGAAGAACTGTTGGGACCACACTGCAGGCTCCAATGGAAACAAGCATTCAATAAAGGTTACAGGAGCAATAAAAGAAATTAAAAAAAAAAAAAAAAAGGAAAACAAAGCAACATGTAATTTTGTTGTTTTAGTCATTTCAGTGTTTTTGTTTCTTACTGGTTTTCCCTCCCTTCTTCTGCTCTAATTTTCCACTTACAAGATATAGAATCATAGAATCATAGAATGGTTAGAGTTGGAAGGGACCTTCAAAGGTCATATGTTAGTTTTACTTTTAATTTGATCTTTTGTGAAAAGTTATTCAGTCATAATGCTTCATCATGCTAAAAAAAAAGGGAAAAATAGCTGGGTTTGCATGCTTTAAAGAAGCTACTTCTGATAGCCTACTTGATCTGTAGTAGAAGTGCTCCTTTGAATCGCAGGATTTTTTCCAGGGACAGATGCTCGCAAACACAGTTGTGTTATACTGCCCTAATATTCAGTACACTTTGGTAAACAAAATGCAGATATCCTTAACCACCACAACAAATTCAGTTCTTTATGGGCCATACCATTTATAAAAAGACATTCAGAGCTACCATTTAATCTGGAATACTCTCAATATATTTAGCCATTTAACTTGCTGGAATAATGCCCAGATGGAAAGTGGCAAGATATTTAAAGATTGATTCCATTTTCTAAGTGTGCCATGAATATAAAAGTCCTTCCACTTAATCTAATACATTTCTTCAGCCTATTAGTTTTTGATTGATAGAATGTCTTGAAATAAAAAAGCAGCAGTTGGCAGACACAGTAGAAATCAAAGATACTGTGAGTACAGACACTAAATAGAAATATATAATGGTTTCATAAAGGATATATTTTAGTTTCCCAAAAGTGGTGATCCTCTACATTTATTATATTCCAAACCTTTGATTGTTAGAACTTGATTTTGTAAGTGATTTTCAATAAATTAGCTACCTTTTTTTTTTTTTTTTTTTTTTTTAAATGAGACACTGATCTTTGCATAACAAAGAAGGAAAATCCGGGGACACAAAATTAGACATCAGATTTTCAAATGGATTTCAAACTCAGAACTTCATAGTTTGCTTTGTTATCCGGGGCATATAGTTTCTATATTGTATTGCAATGGATCATTTCAAAATATCTGCATGATATTGAAGCAGCAACTCCAATTCTACTAGACAAACAAGGAGAATTAGAGGAAGAAATTATATTTCTGATATAACTAGCTGATTAAAGAGCAGTTAATCAGTTATTTCTTTTATTCTTTGGCCAAATTCAAGAAGATGCTAGGACTGTTTTTTCTAACAGTTTAAACTGATTGACGAATAAGGTGATCATTCGTAAGCAGGAATAACAATCTCAACGGAAAAATAAAATTTCATTATGGAGAGTCCAGAGTGACATTCCTGGAAAGGTTCCAGTCAGTGTGATGGTTCCTCATGCTTTTTATATGAAAAGAAAATACACATTCATTACTGTTAATCAAAAAATAAACGGTTAATAAAAACGTCGGTTTGAAGCTCTTAATTAGAGTCAGTTTAAAACTGTGCACTGTCTCTTAGGAAGCTCATGCAAACTGCTTGGTACTAACATTAGTCAGTAGGAAAAGAAAGAGATAAAAAAAAAACTTGGGAGCTCAACATGCTCTTCTGCAAATGTGGAGTTTTTAGGCAGCAATCTGCCATGAGTTAATGCTTCATCTTCCATTAGCATGTCCCTCCTAGTAGCTGCAACACCAGGATTTCAAAGTTGGCAATTACAGGAAACCATAAAAATCCATTCTGATATGAAGGAAACAAACCTCCAAGAGAAAAGGAGAAACATACCTTGTTTTGTAATGTCTATATAGCTAGGGAAGCAGAAAGCAGAAACTCCATGAAGTGGTGCACCCACATTTTTCTCAGCCATGTTTCTCAGGATTTAACTGTGGACCATATTTAATCCTTTGAATGTTAAATGCTGAGGAAATCTAATTCCCATGAAATAGCCTTCTCCTTACAAGTACATTCACTTTAAGGAGAATTGACTTAATAATCTGCACTTTGCAACTTGCTATCTTTGTATTAAGCATCGTTAAAAAATAAGTTGCAGGTAATACTTATTTTAACAGGCACTAATAACTGTTTCAAGAGCTCTGAAGAGGCACATATGAATTCTGCCCAATCTGGAAACTAGTGGTTATTGCAAGATTTATTTTTAAATTTGGAAGTGTTAAAAAACTTTCATCTATGTATGTACAGAGTAAAGTAGCAAGGGCTTTGGTCATGACTGTGGCCTTTAAGTATTGATTTTAAAACTTTAAGGGGTATTAAAAGCTTCAAAAGGTATATATTTGGGTTTTTTTTTTCTAAAAGAAATATAGGAGAGTGATTATTAGACTTTCACAAGGCAAAAATGATGCTACCTAATTTTATATGTCAGAGCCTCACATTTTCATAAGCTACACATATTGACCAATTGAGCAAGTCTGTACACAAATAAATACACAGTAAATGCCCTTTAAAAAACATTAATCACTCTGCAATAATCACTCTGGAATGATTCTAAGTTGTGGGAATCAATGTTTTTCCAATTCCCCTGTTAATGACCTATTACTGCTACCCTGAAGAGAGTATTAGAAGTCTTACTGAGATTAGATCACTCCGTGCTACAAATTTAAAAGAAAATTACATTCACCAGGGAGAGCTTCTAATTTTATTGCCATGATTTGTTTTTTCAGAGTTAGCATTTGGCAAGAAGGGAACAAACTACAAAGCTCCTTTTTTTTTGCCGGGCCTCTTTATATAAAATTCCTTTATCTGAGATTATAATGGTGAATAGGCTTCAGTGGAAAACAAAACAAAAAATATTATAAATAGATTATTTTAACCCTATCATTTTTTCCCTTTTTTTTCCCTACCATGTTTTATTAGCATTTTTTAAACAATCTTTTCATAGCTAGTAAATAGGAGCAACTACAGCTCTGTTCAGGTACAGAGAATTATTTAGCTAAGAATAGAGTCCTATATTGGTTTCAGAGAAAAAAAAATCTGAAATAAATAAAAAAGCTCATTACATCTCACTTTTACAAATAAATGGAATATATCCACATTTTCCATCCAGTTCGGAGACTTGAAAAGATATGTACATACATGTGCAATATTTGTTCAGAGGGTAAAATTTTTGTAACATAAAATGGAACTTTTGCACAATGAGCCAGAAGGTGTAAGGTACCACAAGCCCTCAATGTATTAGAGCTGAATATGAAAATAGTGCCAATTCATAGTTCATTGTAATTAAAGAAACACCTAAAGCAATACTGAGCAATGCTCATTTTCTCTGTAAAAAAATTATTAAAAGACACCAAGTGAATAAGATTTTAATCCTGTAACTTTTCCTGCATTTAGTAGCTAGCTTACTTAAGATTAACATATGCACCAAGAGCGTCACCATCAAATTGGAAAATATTTTCATAAATATTTCAAATAGACAAAATAGGCTACACATTGCTCATTCTGAATTCCCAAGTAAATTTCTCTTCTTGTAGCTTTTACAAGACAAAGATTTCTGCATTGCTTAAAACCATGAAAGGTTCCATTTTAAAATTGATTTCTATGTTTATCTTCAGAGCATAAAATCTTAGATATGTTAATCTCTTCCATGGTTAATACATGTAGTAATAGGCTACAAAACCTGCTATTGAGCATTCAGGAAAAATTTCATACGGTGTGGTCTATTATTTAGACTTTCACCATCTAGAATGGAAAGGAGAAGAGGGTCTGGCAAGGAACATGGTTCTTTATCTCTCTCTTTCTCTCACCTCTCCTTCCCTTCCTACACCTCTCTTTCTCTTTTTTCTTCTCTTTCTTCTCTTAGAGCCTTTCAGACCCAAAACAACAAGATCATATGAACTTCAGTTATATAGGTACATAGGACAAAATTTTCCTAGTGAACATATCAAGTCCTATGAAGTTCTCTCATGATTTAAATTTGTAAATTCAACAGAAACCCAACATTGTTCAAAGCATCAGGGAAAAACTGGGAGAAAAAAAAATCCCAGGAAAACTACATGAAGTAGTTTGACATGATATGAAGCCAAAAGTCTCACAAGTGACAGGCCATACAAATTCAATCACCAGACAAGCTATGATCCAAAAAGTATATCAGCAATTCTTTAAGAGAAGACTGCTTGTGAAGAGCAACCACTGGGACAAGGGAATGAACTCAGGACATATGCTATTCTTAAAACTGGATATCTATTATTTATTGTTATTTTCTGTGATTTTTATCTATGCCATTTATTTCATATTCTTCCTGTAAGGAAGGTTAACTAGGACCAGTCAGACTTCGTAACTATCACTCCATGCAGAAGCAAACAAAAAGAACATGCTTTTTCTTCAGTAATAAAGTTAGGAAACAACTCTTGTCTCCTAATTAGTAGTCATGGTAGTTTCTAATTAAGGCAATTCAGGGCTTTGATATTGGAAAAGACATATACTTTAATGCCTGTATGTAATCCTGTTGTCATCAGTGTCTAGCTTTCAGATAGTCTTTGCCCTATCGCTTCACTGCTCAATAGAAAAGGGGTACAAGCAGGCACACAAGGATTAATGCTGAGAGACACACTGGAAGAATGTTTCAGCCCAAAGGACCTCTGTTCAATATTAATAAAGATTCTTGTTAATTTTGAACAACTGGGAGGAGAATTTCTTTTCATGGTCTGAGATGTGACTGGATTTCAAAGTACTGCTCAACATATTTGCATAGAAGAAGAAAAGGCAAACAGACCACAAGGGACAAACTATTCTGCTCACAAGAAGTCCATATTGAAAAAACCCTACTGGCTATCTCCAGCAGGAATTTTTTGAGTTATCCAAGGTCTGAGAGTATAGGAAGTACCCTAGGGAGAACGGAACATTTAACTAGTTCTCAAGAAACTTGAGTTATTTTTTCCTTAAATATTTTGTCAAATGTACTATTTGACAGGGAAAAATACACACATTGATTGACAGCTTGGAATTATTCCTGAATTAGTTATAACTCAACTCATAAATACGTAGTTTGAGAAAATGCAGACAATATAAAACAGACTTTAAATAAACAGTTGATAATAATATTTTTAGCAGTATGTTATGTGGAGTCAGCAGTACAATTCCTCCGAATTTATTTTTGTGACAGACAACTTGTGCTCTTGGTGTCTCTCATTTGCAGTTTATAAAATCTGCAGCAGAATGCATATTCACGGCATGGAATAATTGCGAAGGACTCATAACTGCCCTAGGTTAACTGAGTGGGTTGCCAATTTAGTAAGGAGATACTTCACTGCTGCTCATTTTTGAAAGTAAAACCCTCCAGTTTTTCAACACATGCTTTAAACTTGAGCCCAGAGCTCACGGCAGTATCAAGCTCTCACTGATGTGTACCTGGTAATAGTCAGAACCTGTTCCTCAAGCCCTGGTTACAAGATAACCACTCTCTAAGACTGCTGTCTGAGGAAATTGGTCAAGTTACTGAGCCTTGAGCATTGACTGAAATAGTGTCTTTAGTGTGGAATTGTTTCCCATCAACAACTGTGTCATTCAATTTACTTTCCTTTGGAATACAATAAGCCTTTTTTTTCTTTATTCTCTTGTTCTTCTTTTGGAGCAATCACTGATGCATTAAATTCATGGTGTTTAAATACTGCATAGAAAAGGGTCGAGTGGAAATATCATTCCAGTACTTATGTTATAACATTCTTCATATTCCTATGAGAGATATTGAAGCAGGAAGAGCAGGAAGACATCCCCAGTGCCAGGACATTCTAAAATTTTATCGTAAGAGTGAAGATTATTCATTCTGAAAACAGAGTTCAATCATCTGAATGTTACAATAAATCACATATTTATTTGTCTGCTACAATTTCAGAAATGGAAATTGTCTCTGAAAGTATATTTAATTGAATAAATATACTTATTAAATATACAACACTTAATACAATACTTAATAAATATACAACATGTTGAAAAACTCAGTTTCAAGATCATACAAATAAACTAAAATATCAAAAACACATTGTAGAGAAGAAATAATCTGTTCTAAAACAAAGATCAAGTATGTATTACTTTACAGTATTTCTAGCTACAAACTGTTATAATGGCACTGAATCACCAAATAATTCAGTATTTGTAGTTTCCACTATTTTTAAAAAATAGGAATAAAAATATTTCAGTTGTTTTTAAAGTATTAAACTGCAAGCCTCAACTGCCTAATGACTATTTTTATACCACTTTACTAGTGTAAGGTAGCTTAAGACAACCAGTGGGAAATCTGATTTGCATAAAGGAATATTTAAGTGGGAATGAGCCACCACAATATCATTCACAAGCCCACTTTCATCCTGCCAACAGAAAACAGTAGTTATTGACCAAGTATCTCAGCAGTCAGGTTCTCTGTAGCTACCATAGCACTGCCATGGGTATTAGGAGGAATGTTAAACTACAGCAGACCTCTTGCTGACTTTACTTATTCCAGAGAATGGATAAGCATCTCCATGGCCAAGTCTAGGGGGTTTCAGAAACGCCCTACTTGTTTATATGTATGAAATCTTACCTAGCTGCAGCTCAGGAACTCAATTGGATATGCCCTACACAACATCTGTAACAGACCTCAATAGGCTCTAGAACTGAAGTCCAAGAAAACCTATTCAGCCAGTGAGGTCACCTTGGACAACAGGATGCTGCAGAAAGTATCTCAGAACGTCAGTCTTCTTGATCCTGATAAATATGCAAAGTTGTTGTAAAGGTATCCCTATGGGAATATGCTTTCTATTATTTGGTAGTAGTTAAAGCAAAATTAATAGCTTAATTTTGAGTTAACTGTGTCAGATTCTGATTTTACCTCTGTTGGAGTAACCCAAAGTAACTTAATTGAGCTGGATTTTAGTGATTCATATATCTGCTAATTCTCTTTACCAAGACAAAATAAATCCTTAATTCTATCATTACATATCAGCTGTTTCAAGACCCTTTCCAGAGGTGCAAATGATTAGCCACTTTAAAGATACTGAAGAATTAGACCTATTAACTTCTGTACAACATGCTTTAGATTCACACACCATTTATAGAGAGCTGATTCCTTAGGCCTACTGAGACTGCTGATAAATAACCCAATGAAAAAAAAAAATTCTAAAATTCCCATGAACAAAAGGATGAGTGTATTGAAAGGGTTATAGCAAATTCATTTTTGCTTCATTAGCTCCAGTAACAATACAAAAAATACGTGAAAGTGGAGAGAATTATAGGTACAAACAGACACAGTAATCAGAAATCAAGCATGTATTTAGTAAACTATAATATGTGTAGTGATTAAAAAAGCCATTTGTTGGAAATATTAGCCTAAAGCTTTAAAAGTGAGTGGCCAAGAATAGCTAAATGATTATGCTTAGATTAGAAGGCATATCAAACACGTGTTTACTTGGATAATACAGGGATAAGGGCAGTTTAAATCGAGAAGTATTTTGTATTTAACCAGCTCATATTTTCTAAATGCTGAAACTAAGCTACAGAAGCATATCCTTTAAAGGAAATGTGTAAATAAAATAACATATTACTCAGGACATGGTGACAGCTCTTCGTGACAGAAAAATGCCATGCCTTTTTTTTTCATTCTGTTTGACACAAATTCAATATACAGAGGACCTCTTTTTGTTGTCATAAAAAGTGTGCAAGGGGATGAGAAATGCTACCAAAACACAAAAGCGTTGTTTGGGGCAGTGCTTCTTGTTTTGTTCTTACATAATGCTGCAAAGTACAAATATGATGGTAAAAAGAGGAATCAGTGCTGAATAAAATTCATAACTGTGTGTATGTTGCTGAGGAAAATAATGTGAAGTAGATTAACCATCACTTCAGGATGGTTGCCGTTTAATTTATTATTCATAAAAGAGTTAGATTTTCAGTGGCTGAGATATTTCACAGCCAACTTCCAATTTTAAAAGAAGCACTTCTTTCAGTATTTATTAATAAATACAGTATATAGAATCATTATGTATAAAAGTGACAGGATGTTACCTTTCTCCATTTCCTCAAAGACAAAGGGATTGATCATGTAATTTCCATGCAAATATACTCTGATAGTGATGAAAGAAGGTTTTACTCATCAAAACAGATTTTTGGGTTGGGCCATGATAAATTGACAAATTTAATTACTGAGATTTTACATCTACTCATTTATCTTCTGATTGAAGGAAATTTTTTTCTGCAGACCTTTTCTGCACACCATGTATTTTGATGTGCTGCAAATTGAATGCTCATGCAGTACAATTATTTATATCATGTTACAATAAAGCACCTTCAATCAAAGCTGTACCATTTTTAATCTCTTTGCACAATAGACCCAAGACAGTAGAGACTTTCTGTACCTGTAAGTTGACTGATGCTAAATTCAGTAATAGCACTGTATCAAAAATTCAGAATTCTTGGAAAGACAACAATTTCTCCTACACTAAAAATTTCAATAGGAAAGGTACCTTTAGAGCTCAAACTTTTCCAGGCAAAAATTCGCTTTATCAAGCAGCAATTCCTAAGCAATTTCTTGCAGTTTGCAGGCTTCTGATGATACTGCTGCAAATCTTCTTTCTCTTCATGTGTTTTCTTCTCAGGGGCTAACACTTCCATCCTAAACAAAAACTTAACCTTTAGTCTTCCTGAAGGATACATACACAAGTTAAATCTGTAGACCGGGGGTAAGGAAGATGGGGGGAGATGGGAGGGGAGAGACTCAGGATAAGGGGAAAAGCTTTAGGATCTCATTAACCATTATTCTTAGCTCATATATTCTTAGTATTAAATAACTTAAATGAAATTATTGTATTAATTTTCTTTTGGTTTGAATTATATATTTGGAACAATAATGTATTTGTAAAATTACAGATGGAGAAAAAAATCAGATTTTTATCTACTATTTTTAAAAACTTAGATTTTACTTAAATTATATAAATTATATAACATCTTTAGATGGCAAACAAATACTTACCTCTTTCCTTAGTCAGTTGTTTAGGTAAAGGAAATAATGTAATCCTCTATGCATGAACCTATTATCCTTCCTATCTTAGCTTGCCTTACATCAGTGTCATAGAGGAGAGCTGCATTCCTCTAGCTGTTATTGAAAGACAGCTGCTCTACCCAGAAAAGATGAATAGTTGGGTTTCTGTGCTGCCTTAATGCCACTGTCACTCAAATGCAGAAAAGCAGCTGAGCCACTTAAAGCCAGTTGTACACCGGGCGACCATTTCTCTACACTACCTTCTGATTCACACAGGCAGACCAATAAATTTCTATATGACATTATTTTTCTTGATAGATTGCCACTTTGAAGGAGTCGGGGGCCATTAGAAATAACCAAGACTGACTAGGATCTAACCAAGCTCTACTGAGGGGTCACAAACCAAGAAAAGGCACCTACCCAGTGCACCAGGACTTTTATGCTACTCCAAGGTCACGCAGTAGTCCTAAACAGCACTCCCGTTCACTCTTCAGCGAGCTCCAGCGTGAGATGCCGAGGAGATGCCTGCTGCTGAGGACAGAACCAAACTGCAAGCCGTGGCAGCTCTTTGACAACCAGCCACAGACTGCACCGGGGGACCGACTCTAATTACAAACAACAACTGCGCCCAGCCAGGAGCAGGACACCAACGTGGTCCCTATTTCACTCCCCTCATTCTCCCTCACACTTGCACTCACAATCTGAATCTAAAAACATTAAACACAATTTAAGTTCTAAAGGCAGAAAATAAGAAAGAGTAAAAGAAAAAAAAATATTGACATTAGTTACAGTACAGACCAGAATCTGAGAAATGAAGCTGACTTTTCAACTGTAAACTTACTGCTTCCTAAAGAAAGCAAGCATGATGAAACACATGACCTCACTGCATTTGCGTCAGGACTTTCTATTGATTGCAAAACCATCAAGGAACACGTTTCCTTTTCCTGAAATATTTTTTTTAAAGATTCTAGAACTCCAAGGGTTTTTTTTAATCAGTCCGCTTTCCTTCTAACTGAATTAATCTTAATGCCAATTACATAAATTTACAAGTTTCACATATGTGAAATTTCCTGTGTACATTTGAACTATTGCTTAACTAAACCCCATACCTATCTTTAACAACCGGAGACATCTCAGATCTATCAGCAGAGGGTAGGAAGGAGTTTTTTAAGCACACTAATTCCACCTCTGGAAACAGCCTATCAATCAGCAGTGAATTCTGTTCTTAAGAGCAGAGAAGCATGGGCCTTAACAACCGATTTTTAGGTAGCCAAAGTAAAGGGGAGCACTTCCATTCAAATTTACATCTAGGGATATATTTAATGTATTTCAGTCCCATCACTATTTAGAACTGAATACGGCTTGAATTTGCAGTGTTGGAACAGTACTTGCTGGTATCAGGTCCTTTGAGTCCCACGGTACGACACAGCATTCCAATCATGGCTGTATGCCCGTCACACGCCGCTACCAAAGGGAGCTGAATTTCAATATGGTAACAGAGCTTCTGAAACTTCTGAAACTTCAGCAGGGAAACTCCTCCCGTTTAAGCATGTTTCACAGCTCTCTCACATCTCTCAAAGGTGCCATTCTGAGAATAAATACTAATTTTATATTGGTGTTTTACGTTGCTAATACATTTTCACCACAAAAGATTCAGTCTGGATTTCCAGATGACTCCTGGATAGAATTCTGAGTTGCAAGAGCAAAGCATGAATGTCAGTTATTGCATCGAAATAATAGCTATTTTTAAAAGATAACATTCTAAACTATTTCTGCATTCTGTCTTTGAATGAAACTAACATATTCTAGAAATTAAGAGTTCATCCCTTTGAAAACTGAAGGTTTGCTTCTGATCAGAGTTTGTGTAGGACATCCACAGAAAGTCACCATCTTCTCTGGTGGAACACATCTTTATCACTCCTGTCCAGCGCAAAGAGAAAACCAATACTGTGCCGAGCAGCACTGGAATATAGCAGCATGTAGTATAGCGCCACACTGCTAGAACTAGAAAGTGTTGTTGAAGTAACTTAAATTCAAGCTTTCTTGATATACACCTTCAGAGTAACTGCCTGTCCATGTAAAGGTCAGCTACAAAATCCTTGATCCTCCAGCTCAAATGCTAGTTCTCATGACATATTCTGCCACATTCCTCAGAGTGCCAGTTCAGAGCTGCCTCATCTCAGAGATTCATTCATCCAAATGTAGTGTGAATGGGAAAGCAGACATGGGAGCTGAGATAAGCATCTGGGAAAATTATGCCATGATGGGACAGTAAACAGGACTGCATACTGCCTAGACATGGAGCAACTGTTCACATGCAGTGGAGGGGGTTGCTGGATACACTGCCATATTTGCATCTGAATAAGGTCTTCAGAAGGGACAAGAATACAGAGGAGCTTTGCCAGACATGGGATATATGAAAGCACAAGTTCAACCACACTACTCAAGAGAACATGGAGAGGTAGAACATTTGCTGAAATCTTCAGGATTTACTTATGTGCAGCTGAAAATCATGTCTTATTTACCATGATTTAAAGAGCTTCACTTGAGATTTAGCTCTAGAAGGAAGTATTTGTTCTAAAAATTGTTCAGAAGATGTCAAGGCATTCAGATTACACTGGATCTGTTTCCTTAATTCAAACCTTAATCGACTCCACAGCATTTTTCTTCTATAATAAAAGTATACATGAATCAAATGTTCTTTCCTGTGCCGATCATTATGCCAGAACTTTGTAGTACATTTAAAATAAACTTAAGCTGTAGTAAAGTTCAAGGCAACATTGAATTTTTCCATGCAAATGATACTGTACCTCACATATCCATGATGCTTCATTTATAAAAGGAATTAACATCACTATTCTGAAGTAATCCACTTGATTTACCTCTTTCTTCCTCTGTGAATCGGGTACTGTAACATTGACTTTCAGAAAAGGAAATGGGTTGGCAGTGAATTCCACGTTGACAAATTCAAGGACTGTAAAAAATTCATGACATGCAATACTGGAGAAAAAACGGCCATGTTGTAAGTAACATGAGAAAAGCATCGTGTGCGGAAAGGATTTCCAATACATGCTGCACAGGATCCTTCCTTTCTCTAAATACATTGAATCATTGCATAATTTAGGTAAAATGAAAAAGGGACCCAAAGAGCGCTGTGGGAGTACATTAACTATGGGTGAACTGAAGGCCAAACCCATCAGTGTGTTCAAATGAGCATCTTGTTTTTTAAATTAATGCATGTTGCTCAGAGAGCACCTACAGGGGACTGGTACCTAGAAATTACTGAGCCTGACCAACCTCAGGATCGGAGGATGGGTAGATCTTTCAACTGGGAGTGAGTAGTGAAACAGGTAAGCAAGGAAATAAACAGAACTATGTATTAGTGGGAGTATCAACACCAAAGGCAGAGAAATGATCTGCAAAAACCCTGCAATGTCTTTGGTTTGAGCCCTTACTTACATGTTACTGCAGAAGTAACCAGAAACCTGCACTCATCCTGACCACGTGCCTCCAGTCAGGGAAGGCAAACTTTTTCTGTGGCGGTAACAGTGCACGGAAATGGGGACTGCCTAAAGAAAGTAGCTTTTCATTATTTCATGTTATCAGATTTCATCTGTAATCAGTTACAGCCAAAAATAAAGCTAGATTTCTGTATAAAAAGTTGTTAATTTCCTATTGATAGTTAAATAAGTGCTTTTATGAGTGATCTAAATCATGTCAGGAAGTCACAAGCTGATTAATCATATAGTGCTATGTGATGCCACACAGTTACAGGCATTCTGAGGAGTATTTACTGGAGCTACAAGGGAATGTCTTTTAACTGGGTGTACATGAACACGGCTGCGATAACAGCATGTATGCAAGTTATCTCATATGGCTTGATCTGATTTGAACTTCGGGAATATGGAACTGAACTTTGTGTGGACTTATTGAAAACTAAATAATTCTTCATTTGATAATGAAGTAGCAGTTGGAAAGACCAGAGGCACCATTAGAGAGTGAGAAATGGCTCAGGAATATTCCATATGAAACAGTCAAAACTGACATGAATGGCATCTATATTGGGATTTTTTTGGGAATCTTTACAGAACTGATTAGTTGCATTAGTTGATTAGTATAACTACTTCAAGAGCCTTCACTGATAACTACGTGGTCTCATAAGGGTCTTGAAGAAATAAATTGGTTACTGTCAAAGATGAAGTTAAATTAAACCAGTGACATCTGCTGAAAACTTTAGGCCACTAGAGATTGCATCTATAAGAAATTAATACTGGAAAATAGGGCAAGGTTACAGAATCCACTCCTGGGTGAATGTGTGGGTGACTGCTAACATATGAAGGAGTATTACAATAAGATGCTTCTGAGAAAAATCAGGCTTTGGTTTGGTTTTGTTTTTCTCAGCAGAAGGAGTTTTTAATAGTATTTTATGATATCCAGTTTTAGCAGATGAAGGAAAGGATTTGTGAGCAGAAAGGAAAATTTCATTCTCTTTCTGTAAAATGAAAGATGGAACAGAAAAAGATTGGAAGCAAAAATATACCAGCCATTTATTTACTCCCATTGTATAGTGCGCTCTAAGGTTTTGCTGTTGTGTTAACTTGAGCTCCATTAATATCTTTTTATGAAGACCTTGTCAACATTTATATGTCTATTTGTAGGCAAAAAACCAGTAATTGGATAAATACTAGGATTCAAAAGTTTTCTGTATGCTTTAATATTGAATAAAATTTTGGGTTCTGCTTCTGATGAGAGAAAACAGACAGACAAATTTTAATTTAACTTAAACACAGTGAAGAGCTGAGCAGTGCCAGTCACTCTGAAAATTCTGTAGGAAGCATTTGAAAATATCCCACAAGTATAGGGAGAACTCCTACCTTTGTTTTCCTCACCTTAAAAAGGCCATCCTACTTGATGTATGAAACGTCTATAGGTCTTACCTGTTCATACACAGTGAATCTCTATATTGTAAATAAGAAGCAAAGAAAAGAAATAGGGATAGACTGTAGGGCAGCACTTCCCTCGAATTCTTTTGGTTTATTTAGTTCCAGACTCTTTGGTGGGACAGTGCAGGTTAATAATTGATTTCAGGTTGTATTCAGGTTGCTCAGATCAGAAGGAGAACATCTGTGTTCACATCCATTATGTCACAGTGCTTGTGGGCAGTGTAGGTGACAGGAATGCATTTTGACATCTTCAACAATTATTTGACTGCAGCAAGAACAATGAGCAACATAAGCGAGAGCAAGTGCTTGTGGGCGGGAACTTCAGAGAGCTCCTTCGCTGTGTCAGAGGAATTTCACGTCATAATGAGCCCTCTTGGGTGTACAGATATATTGGGATGAGCTCTCACTGCATGATTCAGTAGCTGAACTAAACTGAGAGAAAGAGTTTACCTCCTATCAGATTATAGCAACAAAAGAGACAACAGTGTTTCTGATGTGAGCAGAAAGGATTTTAATATTAATCCATTGTTCATGTTAATTAAAACATTCCTACTTGTTCTTAGCATTTGTCTGGGGTGTATGTATATTCTACTCCAATTGGTTAAAGCGGCAGGAGTTTTCATATGTTCAGGGGTAATAGTATGTCTCAGCAAAGAGAAATATAGTTTATTTACTGGTGAAAAAAATAAAGTTTTATGGCTACCACGAATCTTTCTTTTCAATACGTCAAGGGCTTAAAACCTGTAAGAATTATTACAGATACAGAGTAACCTTTCTGTTTACAAAACCACAAGAGAAAATTGGACTAATGACAGCAGGGAAAGAGGATATGCAAGCTGTAATAATTTTTTAGTTATTTCCTAAAGGGTTCTTTTCATAGGTAACTTTACAGTAGTGAATTTGTACAATCATATGCCATTGCTGTGAAAGACATTACATAAACGATCCTTAGAAAATATTTTCTGAAAAACTATTCAGTAGCATCAGATAGCTTAGAAGATTATCTTGGCTCGATATTCCAAAACTGAAGAGGTCCATCCTCTGCACTTGGACACAGGTAGATGGAGGTCAGAGGGATGGCTTGAGTAAGGAAAACATGCCAAGACTATAGTGAGCTGTTGTGGTTTTGATTAGTGAGGGGGGGCCTAAGGTGGTGGCTTCTGTAGGAAATTGCTAGAAGTCGCTCCCCTTTGTTCAGTGGACTCGGACAGGCCTAGGGCGGACCCACTGCTGGCCAAGGCCGAGCCGATTGGGAGCAGAATGTCCCGTGATAGCGCCTCTGCGATAACGTATTTAAGAAGGGGAAAACAGAATAAAAAAAAAGAGAAGAGAAGATGTGACGAAGCTGAGCAAGGGCAGAGGCCCAGGGGGGAGGCGCAGGCCTCCGGGGCCTTGCAGGCCTCACCCTCTGGCCTCTCGCCAGGTGGCCGACTGGGCCCAACTCAGCCCAGCCTGGCTGCAAGAGGTGGAGAGGAAATGAGATGGGATGGATGATGTGAAGAGATTCTGAGAGGCTTCTGCCAACCTGTTGTGAAGAACACAGTTTTCTTGTGAGAGAAACAGCTGCAAACACCAAGGTCAGTGAAGCCCCACGTTGGGCGCCTCCTCCTCTGAGCCTCTGCTGAACTACGACGAGCTGATCCATTTTATTGCCAGAACAGTATGCCCCGATACTAAAAAGGGGTAGCAACATACCTAAAAGTGCCATCAATACAGCCAAAGCTCATGAAGAATAAATGAGTGTATTGGACTGTTTAACTTCCCAAATAAAAAATTTTTATCTCATAGTCACAAGATGAATATAGCCAAGTTTTACATATCTACATACAAACTGATACTGTTTTGTACATCTGTGTATCATTATGCTTTTACAAGAAAAAGACCTGTCTAAAAAGTTTGAAAATTCAAACAGATGAGAATGAAGGTTGATGAGACTAATTATGGTAGTTTGTATAGAAATTATGGTAGCTTTGTATACAAATTATGCTATGGCTTTGCATATAATTAGTTAGAAATATTGATAGATCAAGATGCTACTTTAAAATTAACAGAATGTGAGACTAGTCCTAAACAGTGTGTGTAATCATATTATCTGTTTCTATCAACATAATATCATCAGTGTATGACATTGGAGAGGATGAATAAAAAGTAGAGGAAACGAATATAAGCAGATCATTTATTAATTTCTGTACACACATGGACTTGCCAACAAATTGCAAAGAGAAAGTCTAGCTAGAATTTGCTGTTGGAAATTGTCTGCTCTTGGTCTAAATAATTTTTTTACAGGTTTTTGCAAGTAATCTTACTTATGAGGAACAGTATTAATTACATTCTTTACTTTCTAGCAATCAGAAAGTTGCAAAAAATGTTCTGTACAATAAAAGTGAATGCATTTTGCTTCCAAACAGTGAGAAGTATTCATTTTTAAACTGGACTTGAGTTTATTGTATGGACAGGATCCTCGTCCCCAACTTTGATTTCTCTTATGCACCCTACATCCATTGTGGTGGCCGAAAGCATTAATGTAAGCAGCAGAAGACTGCCAGTTAACTCATAGAGCTCCATTTCAGATGATGATCACTGCTTTGGAAAGTGCTATATTTTGCTTTTGCTCAGGCTCCTAATTAGCCCAATATTTGTCAAAATATTCCTAGAAGGTCTCTGGAATTTCCTTTCTTTGTGGATCTTTATCATTTACATGAAATTTATAACTAGATAACCATGAAAAAAATTGTCCATCCTTATTTTGTGGTGTGAAGTTCCCAAAATGCAACAAGAATAAAACCGGCCAGGACATACAAACTTTCTTTTTTTCTACAAACTTATAGGTTACTCAGTACAGGACAGAGAAAAGGTGTTTAGTTCTCACATATCCATTTAATTCAGGTTTTATAATGCCACACAATTAAGAACGTAATCAGTAAACCTCACAGGGATAGTGACTTATTTATGAACATCTAAATAATCAAACACATATTAAACTAGCTTGCAAACCTTTCACAGACAAATTAAATACAGGAGAAATAAACTTTTCAGCAAAATTGAAGGCTCTTTCTGGGTGTTACATCTTTCAGTCACCTTTTGGCAACAGTGAGTAACAATGAGTGGTAGCACAGCACTGGTAACAAGAAAGGACAGAAACCTCCAGCTCATATCGACAAAAAGCCCTGCTTATCAAAGAGCACGCTGCAGATGGGGTAGCACTAACAAATGAAGCTAACTGAACAACGACAAAATATTTCCATGACCTCTTTTATTTTTACTGCTTGTTTTTATAAACAATTTATTACTAGTATCTGAAATTATTATTTGGAAAGTACAGTCTCCTTCACCCAATATATTATCAGCCTTAAACAGCTTAACATAAGAAAATGCTATAATATATGATCTACAAAATGAGATCCTACCTGCTACAAAGCAATCATTATTGCTGGTTTTTACTCACTGAAGAACAGGAACAAAATCTCAATGATTTCAGATGCTATGATACCATGCTGATAAGTATGGTCATTTAAATGATTAAAAAGAGAAATGCAAAAAGATAAAGGAAAAGGGGATGCAACTGAGCAATTAATTGAATAGCTGAAATCAGAAACTTCTAAAAATCGATTTGACTGTGAGAAATGTTTTATCCATAATATGGTCGCTTGAGGAGACAGAGGAACGCTACTGCACAATACACTTGGGAAAGGAAGCAAAACAGATCCCATATTTCATTTCAGTTTCAAATAAAATTGATTATGAACAGGAGACAAGAAGTTTTATAATGTCCTATTTCAGTAGAACATTACTCATACATTTCCTCAAAAAGACATAAAAGTCTCATTTACCAGGGATATACACATTGCTTCGAGACAGTGCACATGAATCAGTATGAACACATTTGCCACTTGGATCCCTGATGAAGTATCAGTTGAACTCTTAAATGATCTTCCAGATTTTGGAGAAAACAATTCAGATTGGATACAAACTTGTATTTTATTAAGTGCATATAATGTTGCACTAAATAAAATCACAGTGAAAATTATCGTCTCATTAAACGTCATGCCTATTGCTTATGCTCAGTAAAATAAGGATAAACATCTCAAGCACAAAGGAATAGGAGATAAAAACAATAAAGATATTTTCAAACAGACTTTAAAGCTCTGTGTTTATTTGGATACACACTCAAAGTGAACAAAGTTACGATGTAGATGAAGAAAAACAGTAGCTATTTCTGAATTTTAATATGTGCTTTCATACGTTGTCATTAAAATTTACTCTTATGAAACTGTTCTCAATTAATTTATATTTTTCTAGATATGAACATCCTTGAAGACTGAACAGAGGTTGAGAGAATATAAATTCAGAACATAATCAACTGCACTATACTGCAGTCACATAAGCATCGAGGCTTGATTCTGTGATATGCCGAGCACTTACTGTGGATAACAGAATGATGCAACATTCAGCATTTTGCAAGATAAGGCTCAGGTTATTATCATATACTGACAAATTATGATTTGAATGTATTTTAGGTTTTTTGCTTGTATGATTTCTTCCTTAATAGTCCTGAAGTGAGATGAAAAATTATAGCAAGTGGAAATTCACATCGTGGTAAGCTGGGAGGAACTCAGGAAGCACAAACAATGCTGGCAAGCAAAAAAAAGTAATTTCTTATTTAAAATGGTAATAGGAGAAGCCTTTTCGTGCAGCTTTGGGGTGACTGCATTTTACAGATGGTATTTAATTGCATTACTATTTAGTAAGTTCAATTAATTAAGTGACATGTTTTTTGCCACCTCATGCAAATAAATTTACCAGAACTATTGGCTCTGTTAGCAGACAGCAAGATGAAATTGTCTCTTCAGAGACACGTAGCATTCTTACATAGTATCTTTCTCTATTTCTAGGGCTGTCCAGCAGTGCTTAGTCTCTACTAAATTAGACAACATGCACAGCAGTCAAAAATAGTTGCATGTGCCATAGATATTAAGAAAAGGATTCAAGTTGTTTATAAATATCCAGAGGCCAAGCTGATCAATACTTGCAATTTAGGTTCAAGCTGAATCAGCATCAAGTAGGCTGCATGCCTGCACCACTAATCACTTGGACCACTCGTACAATTTAAAATGCTCAGTTTACAAAGATCTAGTTTTTGTTGTGATGTGCCTGACAGTAATGGGAACAGAAATCTTCTGTTTTGTCACAAAACAGGGAAAGCACAAGCACTCTACAAGAGCAATACCTTTAGTCTTCCACTGGAACAGCTACATCTAATAAAAAGGGGGCCTAATTGGAGAGACTAATAGAGCAGTTAGTTAGCAAAACTGATAGTTGTGTCTTTTGTGGCTGCAATTTCTCAGAGAAAATTAACTGAAATCACACAAAATGGGTTACCAAACAACTAACAACTACAGGTTTACCATTACAAGGAGCAGCTTTCCTCAGTAATTAGCACACAGAATATCAGCAACTAAAGAAAAACTCTTTAATAGCCATGTTCTAGTTATTGATTTTCTATAACAGCATAATGATCCTTATGCAGTACTAGAAGTGCGTATAAAAGAGTGACATAGGAGCTAGAAGTTTCTCATCCATACCTAGCTCAGGTTCAAACACATATAAGGATAATTATTTTGAAATCAAAATATAAAAAGTCTTATACACTTATGCACTTACATAAGTGCACTTATAAACTTACATAAGATGGTGTTTTCATACTTCTGTCCACCTAAAATTCCCTCTAAAGCGTAGCGTAATCAAAGCGCACAGCACAGACTATCTACAGTTGCCAACACTTTCCAGAACTCCCATAACTGGAACACCTGGGAGCCTTTTCTTCCTCAAAATAATCTCAAAATATTAAAACAGAATTTTTCATGACAGAAAGAACTTGATCAGCATGGGCCTTAATCTAGAGATATATTTACAAGAGATTATGTCAGGGAAATGTTATTATAGTATTACTTGTGGGGAAAACCCAGCTTTTTTAAGCAGTTTACCAAACCAGCCCTGTTTTAAAGTGAAAGCTTGCAATTATGTACTGTCAACATATGTTAAATGCCTGTCCAGGCAGAGCAATGACAGGGTATTTACAGTGTTACTGTGACATCCTCAGAGGGATCAGTGATACAGGGTGCTCAGAAACCGCAGAAACAAATCCCATCAACAGCAACTTCGCAGCGATAGAAAACACTATGCAAGTTATAACTATTCCACTGATACCTTCCAGAAAATCAAAGTTGTCACTTCCTAGTGAACTAGTAAGCTTTCAGAAGTCTCCACATTGTGCTGTTACTGCACAATAGCAGTGCAGGAAAGAAAAAGAAAAGCTGTAATTTAATAATCTCTGGACTTTTGCAGACTGGCAGATTTTACATCATTTGGAAGATATACTTGAAAGCCAAACAAAAATCTCATCTTTATCCACATTTATTGAATGAGTGGAGACTCAGTTATTTCTCATTGCTAATGAAAAAGAATAATAATTTCTCATTTTGCTCTTTGGGTACATAAACACATAAAGAATCATTTTTTGTTCAAGAAGTGAGACTGGAGATAGACTGTGCTAATAAAGGATGGAAAATAAGGTAAAATTTTATGTATTTTCATAGTGCTATGAAGGCAGCAGAGCTGGAGACTGTTAATTTTTGATGAATTATAATAAACTTTAGATTCAGTAACTGCATATTTTGACAGCTGAACAGCAAACAATTAGTTTGTTATGAATCAAAGGAGCCTGAAATATAAGAGCAAATTATAACTGTTACCTGCTTAGACATGGATATTTTTATGTCCCTTCTCTATCAAATTATACAGAGGTCTGACATAGCACCTTAGCTACTTGCTTTGTTGTCACTAGCGTGATCATCAATTTTCATGTCTATCTTTCAGCTATGTCTCTGTTCATTAAGTTTTATCATTTCATAGTTAGGATCCCTTTAAACACTAATCATAGGGGTCACTCATTAATGAGAATACTTCTATGAATGGAGAAGGGATTGGCTCTTGGTCCAACTTGTCAATGATTTTATCAGCAATTTAAAGGACATTATTAATTCTTTATAAAGACAAATGCAAAAATTGATGGAATAAGTAATCTGGAGGACATTTTACCGTTCCAGAATAAACTCAGTAATTTTTTTTTTTCAGTTCAACAGAATGCAAAACAACACTTCTAGAAACAAGGAAGAGAGACTCTATCTTTGTTCAAACAAAAAAAAAATCCTAAGACTATACCAGAAAAGCATTCTGGTTCAGAGTCCACACTTGACAAGAGATGAGAAAACAAAGGAGTAACTTTAAAGGATGACTGCAAAGTAAAGAAAGTTAAGGGATGGCTACATGTCTCTGTGAAGACACTCATCAATGGAAAAGAGATCTGATTATGGAAAAATGTTGAGGCTGATGGACTCAAAGGCTGATGGACAGCTCAGGTATGATGCAAAAGGTGAAAAGCGAAGCTAGACAAATCTGGAAAATAAGGCGAAGTTTTAGAGTAGTGAAATATTAGTGGTGATCTCTTTCTTGGTTTGTCTTGTTAAAACAATAATCATATTTGAAAAATAAATTATGATCCAATCTCTGTGGAAAAAAAAAGACCTCTGTCTGAAGAAGGTCAGTTTAGAAGATCACTGTGATCATCTCTGGATATAAAAAAAAAAAAAAAAAAGCTATTTTTTGCAGAGTGAAGGAAAGAGCACTATGCTGTTCTCCCTTCATTTCACAGGTTGTTTGCAAGGTTACCTTCACTGTCATAAAAAGCTGGAAGTGTAAATGTAAAAACATGAATATGAAACAGTTCTGTAGCAATTCTGTCAGATTTTCTGGCAAATTACAGAGGTTCTAACAACGCTTCTAACATTACCTAAATTCTATCAAATAAATTCAAGATTAATTCATTTCTCAGGATTAAGTCATTAGTCTGCATTTGCCTATGTTCAGCAAATAAGAGTGTCAAAGATCCATTCAAATCTGTATTTAATCAGATGATCATCATTTAGCACTATGTTAAATGCCCAAGTGATTAAAACACCTGAATAATTAAAGGAATTCCTAATGGAATAATTACAATCATGTTCTTTAGTATATCCCTATTTTCATAGCTTCAGGCAATATCAAGTGGTTCAAATTAATAAACCATCTCATAGATCAGATGGCTTTCCAGCACCTACAGTTCAGTACTTGAAGCTATTGGTTAGGAAGGCAGTCATAAACACTGCAAATAATAATGAGATTTTCGACCTTCCACTGTCATGTAAATTGATGTGTGCCTGACATAAGTAGACTTTGCTGCTAAACTCAAAAGCTTTCAGCTTTGTCATTGTCCTTATCTTGTAATTGGAAGTGTTAACTCTAAAGGAGACTAAAGTAGAAGAGTAAAACCAGGGAACTGAGTTAGAAAGAAATGAACATTCCTTTTCAAACGTATACATATTTCTAGATGTTGTAAAAGAAAAATGATTGTGATTTCTCAGCTAAATACTTTATACCAAATGAGTTTGTATACTACATGCTGGCAATTAATGCATAAGGATCTATAATAAACCTCATTCCCCAGTACCTAGCATTTCAGACTATGAAAGTCAGGGTCAGTTAATGAGAAATAGGCATTCATACCACTTATTTGACTTTTTTTTTCCCATTCTTTGCTTCAGATATGCTGTTTTTCTTCCTTTCTTTTTCATTCTGACTTCTATTCATTTTTCATTTATTTATGGCAGTTCCTAGTTCTGAGTAACTGGGGTCCACCAGTTGCAATATTGTGATTCTCACACTTTGGTATAGCTACTTTCTGTCACGTGTTGTATAATGGACAAACAAAACAATTCTATTTTATCTTTTGCAACAATAACTGAGCAAATTTCAACTGCAGAGTTTGACGAGCTAAACAGAGTTGGTTAAGCACCATTATTACTCCATATTACAGGTGGGAAAACTAAGAGACTAAATTAAGTTACTAGCTTAGAAATATTGAAAGACTGGAGAGATATCAGTAAGCAAAGAAAAATACTAAGTCTGTGCACTGGTAATAATAAAAAAGACCTAAACATTCAGGACAATATGCAGGTACTGTAAGGTATGACCTACACTCCTGATACGAAGCACTGTAGCAGTACTCGTTGTGCACGTGCAGCAGAACGGTGCTATAGACTGGTACCAACAGACTATGTTGACATTCCTGCATACAGCAGTACAATGAAGTGACGTATCAACATCTGTATATATTAAATAATAACACAAACATTATTTCAATAGACTTAAAGAAACTCTTAACTGTGATTCTGTGAGGGAGGAAGAATGAAATAGGGACAGGAGGAAGGAGACTGAGAAGGAAGGGGAAAGGAGAAGAAAAGTTGCTGCAATTCGCATTCTGCCTACCATACCTTTCTTTTTGAACTGAAAATTAATTTGTGATGTAAAATAAATATTGAGAATGAGAGCTAAAGATTCAGGACATGTGGCATTATCAAATCCCTTTTTTAATTTCCCCATATTAAAACATTTATAAGAGGAAACACTACCAGCCCATGTAATTAATATGACAGTTTTCCCACAGCTCCCCAGACTCTTCTTCTGTAATTGCTATTCATCTAAGAAAAGGAACACTAAGAGTTCAGCCCATATTTTGAGAGTGTAACACTTTGCAGGAGGATGTGAAGGTGATTTATCATCCAGATACTTCTCCCAGACCTAATTCTGTATCATGTTAGCATAGCTAAGGATCCTCTGGGGTTCTGATAACTCAGGGTAGTTAAGTACCATGGCATTTCCTAGAATGACTGAGTCATTATCATGAACAAATTCTAATTTAGGCAACTGTATTTTGCTTTTCTACATTTCCTGACAATTCATGGAAACTATATTGTAGCAATACAAGAGGTTCTCTTCATATAACCATCACACATCCAAGGGGGCAGTTTGTCATTTAATATCTGTATAATAATCCCAGAAAGCAAGATTTTACTGTTATATGAACTTTTAGTATAAGAATGAAAAACATTGTAACTCAGACCATCTTCAAGAGACATCACATTAATTTCGACCTTACCACACTAATACTTCCTGCTAGTTCAAAATGGTCAAACTAATCTAAAAAGAGGCAGGATTTGCACTACTGAATAATGTCCAACCTTGCCAAACACTTGTCAAAATACTTAATGTACTCATTTCCATTTTAAGCGATATATGAAAATATGAGTATACACAGATTTTTATACCATGACAAGTTACTTCTTTCCAGATACTAATTTTAGGAAAAAAAAAAAGTACTTATTCTATGAACAACTCCATGTTAAAGGATCATGTCAGATTTTCAGAGAGTGTTTCCATGTAAAAATTATGAAACGAAAAACTTTAATACATACCTTAACTCACCTGCAGGCATTTATAAATTGCACAGTTTTTCAAAGGGGTAGCAAATGAAGTTTTTGTGTTGGAAAAAAAAATGTCTACTTGAATAAGATGAAAAAAATTTTAAAAGTTCCTGTGTTAGAGGGGAGTAAAGAGCAGAGAAGCCGTCTGACTTTTGGCACCCAAGTTCCCTCATTAAACTGAGTGGGTAAATTCCCTCGATTCAACCTATAGTCCTGTAGAAAGATGCTCAATCACAGGGTGATGCATAATTCCTGCATGTTCTGCCCTGACCTGCCCTCTTCTGGCTGCATTTTTGACCTGATTAAGTGCCTAAAGTTAGGCCATGTCAATGCATTTTGCTATGTCCATTCCATTTCTATCAAGTCCTAACACTCATAGGCACTGTGGGATCATGAAATGCAAAAGAGCCATAAAACTGAAAGTTATATTATAGAATCAAAGAATCATAGAATGGTTAGAGTTGGAAGGGACCTTCAAAGGTCATCTAGTCCAAGCCCCCTGCAAGGAGCAGGGACATCCCCAACCAAATCAGGTTGCTCAGAGCCCCGTCCAACCTGGCCTTGAATGTTTCCAGGGATGGGGCATCCACCACCTCTCTGGGCAACCCCTTCCAGTGTTCTACAACTCGCATTGTGAAAAATTTTTTCCTAATATCCAACCTAAATCTACCTCCCTCTATTTTAAAACCATTACCCCTCGTCCTATCACAACAGGACCTACTGAACAGCCTCTCCCCATCTTTCTTGCAGGCCCCCTTGAGGTATTGGAAGACCACTATCAGGTCTCCCCAGAGCCTTCTCTTCTCCAAGCTGAACAGCTCCAACTCTCTCAGCCTGTCCTCATAGGAAAGGTGCTCCAACCCTCTGATCATCTCCGTGGCCCTCCCCTGGACCTTCTCCAACTGGTCCATATCCTTCTGATGTTGGAGGCTCCAGAACTGGACACAGTACTCCAGGTGGGGTCTCACCAGAGCAGAGTAGAGGGGCACGATCACCTCCCTCGACCTGCTGGCCACGCTCCTCTTGATGCAGCCCAGGATGCGGTTGGCCTTCTGGGCCACAAGGGCACATTGCCGGCTCATGTTGAGCCTCTTGTCCACCAGCACTCTCAGGTCCTTCTTCTCAGGGTTGATCTCAATCCATTCTCCGCCCAGTCTGTACTTGTGCCTGGGATTGCCACGACCCAGGTGCAGGACCTTGCACTTGGCCTGGTTGAACTTCATGAGGTTGGCACGGGCCCACCTCTCCAGCCTGTCTAGGTCCCTTTGGATGGCATCCCTCCCTTCCAGCATGTCAACGGCACCACACAGCTTGGTGTCATGGGCGAACTTGCTGAGGGTGCACTCTATCCCACTGTCCATGTCGCCGACAAAGATGTTGAACAGGGCCGGGCCCAACACAGACCCCTGAGAGACGCTACTTACTAGCAATGCAATGGAAGCCATCAAAAAGCCATTATCTATCCATAGTTGATATATGCTAGTTACTTATAATGCCCCATTATAAGGCTGTTTGTGAGTGGAGAGGGTAGGCAGGATGGCATAACTCAAACAATAATACCTCAGGGTGGTAACTGCTGATAGTACTAATTCTTTATGGCAACCGCAATATGGTAACCTAACAGTAGCATTTATAATCTGCCAAAAAGAGTAGGAGAAAAGTTCCACACTATTTCAGGACTGGTCTGAAGTGGACTGCAAATCCATTTTGCAAAACGCACATTAAAAATGCTCCTGGCTAGAGGCTGTCATCCCTTTCTGTATTATGGCAGTACCTGATGGCTTCAGCATATGAGGTATGATACAAACACATTTTAAGAAACATTTCTTTTTCCTCTGAATCACAATACAAAAAGGCAAGATGAAGGCCAGGCAGAAGGATGCATCCATTGTCTCTATTTGACAGATGGGGAACGGAAGTCCAGCGAGTTATTTGCCTGAGGCAGCACGCAGCAGAGCCAGGACTGTGACCTAGACAGCTTGAGGTACAGGCCAATGCCTTCTCTCATTAATATCTGCTTCTGTATGCATTTTTTTTGCCATAATCTAGCAAGTAAAGGAGTACTGCTTTGTTCAGGTTTAATAGGATCACCATCTGAAAATGATATACAGGAGTCAGTAACTTCAAAAATCAAACAATAAATTTTAGGCTGTATTGATTTTAGTTCCTTCCCTCAGCTCCTATGTTCTTTAAACCATCTCCAGTAATTTGATTCAAGCTTTGGAAGTCCTTTGAGAGCACATGAAACAGTATTTCAGTTAAACCACTAATGTGCTTTCTCATCAATCAAATATTAAATACATGAAGAGAAAATAAACTTGAACTATGATAAAGGCTTCTGATGGCAGTTCAAAAGATGCACATCTGTGCAGTTCTGCAAACAGACAACAGCTTCACTTTTGTGTCGCAGTACTGAGTGATTAGGTTTTGTGCATCATACATCCATCTTCTGAAGTGTGAGAAAAGAAAACAAGTGTAAATATGGATAAAACAAAAGTACAGTTCTAGATAAGATAGCTGAAGACAGTATTTGTACAAGAGATTTCTTTACCATTTGTTGCAAGGCAAAAATCACATGTATAAACAGCAATGGCCAAAATTCAAAAGGTTCAGAGAGTTATTATTTTCCTAAGTTCTAGGCCTATACAATGTAGCAAATTACATAGCTGTGAGCTTTGTTTGCTAGAAAGAGAAAGAGATAGATCTAAAAAAAAATCTTAAAAATCAATGTGCCAAATGTTCAGTTGATAGCAATCAGTAGAATTGGGGGAGTGGGGAAAGAAAACTCCTTTAATAAACACTAGACTTGTTCATGATTTAACATATGAAAAAATCACAAGAAATCATGTTATGAGATGTACTAAAATGAGACTTAGTTGGTTTTTTGTTTAAGAATAATACTGTTTCTTTTATTGTTAGGAAATACACAGTACACTCTGAAGTCCCACTTCTAGGAAAACTGCAAAATTACATCTTCATCTGAAAAAAAGTAATGATGGAAGAAGCAGGGCAAATGAAGCTGCAAAAACAGAGAGGTTACACAATCACGTAGGCGCCTATTGATTTTCATAAGCAAGTCTTCAAAATTTGATCCTATTTACTGCAAGTTAATTATCCACACCACTCAGTATAAGAAAAATCATTATCATTGCAAAAGGAATCAAGACCCTTTGAAAAGAATATAATAAATGCAGGATCTGCACATATACTACAAATGATGAGCAAATTTATACTGGAAATAAAAAATGTGAAGGAAAGGAACCTGATAATAAAACTCCCAAAATAGGAAGAAAAAGTAATAATCTTCTACCTTCTAATATTATCACAGTCAAAAGAGGTCTTGTGGCAGAAAACTCAATTCGAAAGCCTTTGCTTTGTCACTCTCACACTTCTTATAAAAACTACAAATGAATTTTGAGGCAGACTAGGGCACATGAGTGAAAGAGTGAATGGTTGCAAGTAAAAATTGTAAAACTTTTGGACAATTTGCAAAGAATAATTATCCATGAATAAAAGTACCTCCTGCCTAGGCAGCTCAAAAATAGAAAAATAATTGCCATCAGAATATTACTCACTGGTTTGTTTGCGCTTTTTTCTTCCAACAATGAATGCATTGAGAACCATGCAACCTTCCAGGGAGAAGGAACTATCAGTCCTCCTCATGTGAGGAAATCAACATATATATTCCCATCTCCTAAATAACGCTGTCATATTTTTGCCTTCTTTGCAAAGATGATTTCTTTCCTGGTTTACTTGAGCACTCAAAGTCAGGCAAATGAATCTGTTTCAGTTCTAGGTTGCCTATATGCTTGCAGGGGAGTACACAAGAGTAGTCTAGGGGTAAATAAGTCTATTACCAATAAAAACTGTGTCCTCATAGTTGTGGTGCTTATACTTGGAGAGCTTTAAGAGAGCTGGTTCTCTGCTAAACAGCTGGGTCTCATATGTGCTTAAAGCAGCTAAAAATCTATTCCAATGTCAAAGAATCATAGAATAGTTCAGGTTGGAAAGGGACCTTTAAAGCCCATCTAGTCCAACCCCCCTACAAGGAACAGGGACATCTCCAACCAGAGCAGGTTGCTCAGAGCCTCATCCAACCTGGCCTTGAATGTTTCCAGGGATGGGGCATCCACCAGCCCTGTGGGCAACCTGTTCCAGTGTTCTACCACCCTCATCGTATCTAATCTGAATCTACCTTCTTCTATTTTAAAACCCCTTGTCTATCACTACATGCCCTTGTCAAAAGTCCCTCTCCAGCTTCCTCATAGGCCCACTTTAAATACTGGAAGGCTGCTATAAGGTCTCCCCGGAGCCTTCTCTTCTCCAAGCTGAACAGCCCCAACTCTCTCAGCCTGTCCTCATAGGAGAGGTGCTCCAGCCCTCTGATCATCTTCGTGGCCCTCCTCTGAACTCACTCCAACAGGTCCACGTCCCTTCTGTTGGGAGCTCCAGAGCTGGATGCAGTACTCCAGGTGGGGTCTCACCAGAGCAGAATAGAGCAGAAGAATCACCTCCTTTGACCTGCTGGCCATGCTTCTTTTGATGCAGCCCAGGATGTGGCTGGCTTTCTGGGCCACAAGCGTGCATTGCCGCCTCATGTTGAGCTTCTCGTCCACCAACACCCCCAAGTCCTTCTCTTCAGGGCTGCTCTTGATCCATTCTCCACCCAGCCTGTATCTGTGCTTGGGATTGCCCTGATCCTTGTGCAAGACCTTACACTTGGCCTTGCTGAAGTTCATGAGGTTTGCATGGGCCCACCTCTCCAGCCTGTCAAGATCCCTCTGGATAGCATCCCTTCCCTCTAGTGTATCGACTGCGCCACACAGCTTGGGGTTGTCAGTGAACTTGCTGAGAATGCACTCTATCCCATTGTCAAAGTAGTCAACACAGGTATTGAACAGCGCTGGTCCCAATACCAACCCCTGAAGAATGCCACTCATCACTGGTCTCCACTTGGGTATCGAGCCATTGACCACTATTCTTTGAGTGCAGTCATCCAGCCAACTCCTTATCCACTGAGTCATCAATCCATCACAGCCATGTCTCTCCAGTTTAGAGACAAGGATGTTGTGCGGGATAGTGTCACATGCCTTGCACAAGTCCAGGTAGATGACATCAGTTGGTCATCCCTTGTCCACCAATCCTGTAACCCTATCATAGAAGGCCATCAAATTGGTCAGGCATGATTTTCCCTTACTGGAGTTGTGTTGGCTGTCACCAATCATTTCCTTATTTTCCATGTGCTTTAGCACGGTTTCGAGGAGGACCTGCTCCATGACCTTGTCAGACACAGAGGTGAGGCTGACCGGCCTGTAGTTCCCCAGGTCCTCCTTATTTCCCTTTTAAAAAATGAGGGTTATGTTTCCCCTTTTCCAGTTCTCAAGAACATCACCAGACTGCGACGACTTCTCAAATATGATGGACAGCAGTGTGGCAATTTCATCTGCCAGTTCCCTCAGGACCCACAGATGCATCTCATCAGATTCCATGGACTTGGGCACCTTCAGGTTCCTTAGATGGTCTTGAACCTGATCTTCTCCTACAGTCAGCAGTTCTTCATTCTCCCAGTCCCTACTTTTGCCTTCTGTGACTTAGGCAATGTGGCCAAAGCCCTCATCAGCAAAGACTGAGGCGAAAAAGCAACTGAGTACCTCAGCCTTCTCCATGTCCTGGGTAACTAAGTCTCCTGTTTCCTTCCAGGGAGGGCTCACATTCTCTCTGGTCTTCCTTTTATCCCTGATGTACCTAAAGAAGCTTTTCTTGTTATTTTTGATGTCCCTGGCCACATTTAATTCTATCAGGGCTTTAGCCTTCCTGAGCCCTGGCTGCTTGGACAATCTCTCTGTTATCTTCACAGGCTACCTATCCTTGCTTCCACCCTCTGTAGGCTTCCTTTTTGTTTTTCAGTTGGTCCAGGAGCTCCTTGTTGATCCATATAGGCCTGCTCATGGTTTTGCCTGACTTCCTCTTTGTTGCGATGCATCGCTCCTGAGCTTGGAGGAGGTGCTCCTTGAGTATCAACCAGCTTTCCACTCTTCCCTCCAGGACTTTATCCCATATCACTTTTCCCAGTAGATCCCTGAAGAGGCCAAAGTCTGCTCTCCTGAAGTCAGGGTAGAGAGCTTGCTACCCTAAGGATCTTGAACTCCACCATCTCATGGTCACTGCAGCCAAGGCTACCCTTGAGCTCCACAACAAGCTCATGTCAATGAGACCATGCAAAATTCTGCACACGTAGTGTCTTTCAACCCAACCTAAACCTGTTTTCACTGTGAAATTTAGGTATTCTTAACTGTAGGAACATTTTTTTCTCTACAAGTCTCCACTTTCTGTCTTAATCACATTGCAAAGTTTTCTTTTTACCAATGAGAAAAAAATATCTCTCTCTCCTTCATGAACAAGGCTGAACATTTCTCCCCTTTCATAAAGTAAAATTTCATCCTAATGCAATCAGGATTTAAGGAAGTTATAAGCAGAAGAGAAACATCTGCAGATATGCATTATAGTTCATCAGTTGCAGCAGCAGATACAGTTGATTACCGGAACTCAAAAACAGAAAATGTAATGGCAAAGTTTTAGACTAAAGTAATTACACTGGAATAATTATACAGGACTGAGATCATTATACTACAAGGTAGTTTTAACATCTGAGACATTTAAAAATATATGTTGACTAGTAGACTAGTACTGAAGTTAATGTCTTCCTCAGATAAAATATGAAAAGCATATTCAACTAATATTCTGAAACTATCTCTGTGAATACACAGTCTGGTTTGTAATCTGGTCAAACACAAAGTTAATGCATGAAAAAAAAAAAAAAATAATTTTGTTCTATTGCACTTATAAGGTATGGCAGGTGCACCCTAAAGGCTCACGTGCCTGGAAAACCCTAGAAAGTTCTGGTCAACACCCCACAGTGGCTACTAGGGCTTCCAGCCAATGAGCACTCCAAGGAGACCATCTGAACCAATGAGGGCCAATTTGAGCATGTTTGACCACAAGCCTTGATCCCACTGATGCATAAATAGAGCTCACCAGGAGATCCCTTTGAGCTGGTCTTCCTCAGAGGAGTGGGTCTGCAGTAGGAGACTCTCCCCTTGGATCGGGACACCATCCAAGGAAACTCCCTAGGGTTAAGGTGGCTATGCATTTTGAGTCATCATTCTAAGCTTAGATTTAGTTACTTATCATGTAGTAACAGTTCTGAACTGACATTCTAAGCCTGTGAATAAGTTGTGTCCACTGAAGTCTATTCCTGTTCTTAAATTTTTATACCAGTAAAAACTGATGTTTGGAATACATTGCTGTCTATCTTACATTTCCGTGACATAAAGTCACAAAGAAATTTAAAGTAGAATGTATTAAACAAATCAAAATACATTAAGGACACTATTTAATCACATTTTGGACTAAAAGCAAAATATTAAAGAATTATTGCTTCAATTAACAGAAAAAGATATCAGATCAGATATAAATTCTGACAATGTGTAAGATTATTTCAGAAAACATAACTTTTGGTACAAATGCTTTTGGAGGGTATCGAATTAAAGTTTTACATTCTTGTTAAGACTTCTGATTCTTAATGGTCATTCAACTTAATCATCAGTATAGGAGGTGGGTGGAAACACTCAGTTTATAAGTGTAAGACCTAGAATCAAACCCAAATGAATCCTCTCCATCCTCTGGATCTTACAGTTTTTCTTCTCTTCTGAGGTTTCATGGGAAATCCTTCCACACTTCCACTGTTCAGAGAGTATAATGGCTTTGAGTCAATAAAATATCTGTATGTAGAAAGCCCCCTTGATTCTAGGATTTAGCAAATACTTAATCCCCACAGCAGACAGTCTAACAGAAGCACTTTCTAATTGTGACCCTAGGTAAAATGAAATGGAGAGTTAACATTCACTTCATGACTCTTTAATATGTGTTAATAAAATGGGTTAACTTTAAAATGGATTAATTCTATGTACTTGAGTGCTTGAGGAACTGCAGTCTTAAAGTACCTAAAAAAACCTGCAAATATAGGAACCAAGCAGGAGGACACTTTTTGGCTTTGTGTATAATCAGTTCTGAGCACAGAAAATTTCAGAACTGTCATTAGCACTCAGTTAACTTTGTGCCAGATGCCTGATGCTGGCACTTAAAAATGTCTCCTTTTAAGTGACTGATAAAGGGAGAGAGGTGAGTTAAAGCATTAGAATACTTATAAAAAGAAGAAAGTAAAGTTCAAAGAAAAATCATTTATGTGAGCTCCGGCAGTGCACATTATTAAAAGCTATTCATATACTGTGCACTGGATAGCTACTGAATTCTCTTGCTTAATTTGCACTCAAATTACCACAGCGGTGAGCCTCGAAATAAGAAGGTAGAAGATACATAGCAATCTATTGCTTTAAAACAATCCAGTACCTTGATATGGCCAGATGGTAGTAGGAAAACTAAGAACCAAGCAGCAAACTGAGACAGAGAAGTCTCTTCATTTGTAATCTGAAGTGGCTTTTCTGGTTTCTCAGAAGCCACCTGCAGCAGTTCTCCACTGTCTTTAAAGAGTTTTGAGAATCAGATCTTTGGCTCTAAGGGAGCTCTGGAAACTAAATGTCTTCCTTTCAGAGTTTAAAAGAATTATTTTTTTTTCCTTTTGTTTGCAAGGCATAACACTAGACATCTCTTCCATCTTTTCTAAGAAATTAAGCAGCTTTTGTTTTTCTTAATCTAGACCATATTTTTACCTTTTTTCCATATTTGCATATAAAAGAGTAAGGATATTTTATTCTACATATATTGCAAAATGAAACAACCGTTTCCGTGGTAGTAAATCCCACATACTTCTGATTTTACTTGCACGGGAAATAAAAATACATTTCTTTATCCCAGGTATGGAATCAAATATCTATGTGTTCAACAGTATTTTTCCAATAACATTGGGGAAAAATGCTAATAATATTGGAAAAATATCCAATATTTGCATATTTGCTACACCTATTTTTATTATAGTATGTTAACTATAAAAATAAACTGGATACAGTTCTGAATACAATTACTTGCTCTATTTTAAAAGATTATATCTAGGGCTTCAAATCTAATATGGTGCCCATTTTTGATCAATACTTCTCAGAATGAAAAATGAGCAACATCTGTGCAGTGACTATGTATTCATTTATTAGCTTGTTAATTCCTTGGATTATGAGAAAGTCTTTCAAGTCTTTTAATATTTTGATAATAAAGTTACCAAAATTTTTGTATGTCTGTTTTATCTTCTGGGTTAACTAAAAAAATATAGAGCTGGAAACAAATGCACAAATGTACCACTGCGTCTTCTTACGTCAGCAGTTATGCTAAATTTAACAGCCACAAAATATGCAACACCAGATTTTTTTTATACATGAAAACTATGTATTACGATTTTTAACCAATCCATAAACTCACCTGATATTTTAAATAATATTAAGAAGTATTAAATAAATTCCCAAGGCCCTCAAAATCCACTAAAATCTCCATCAATAGATTTCTGATAAGGTGTTCAAGAAGTCATGTTTGTCTACTGAAAGGGAGACAAGCCAGTAAATTCAAAAATCATTTCTAAAAGACAGTATCAGGGTTATCACACCTTTCTAAACAACGGACACGACCCAGAAGTGCCCAGATCCTTGCCAAAGCCACTTAACACAAAGAAATTACTTGAAAAATTCAACAAAGGGGTTATTTCAGTCTTTGCAATGCATCCAGTACTACCCAGTTATCACTTGGCTAGAAAAACGTAGAAAAATCTTCTCTTGAATTCAGCACTTTTGCCTACTAGAGGCACCCATCTGATGGAAGCCAGACCAGGCAGGCAGTAATGATAACAGTGTAATCACCTTTCTGAAAAATTGGAAGATTAGGTCCATTACCAGTGTTCTCAGAGATATGAAACAGCACTGTAAAATTTTCCTCGGTCATCTGAAGAGGATTCAAGCTGCAGCACAGATGCTTTGCAGTAGTCCACTCCCCAGCTTTGGCATGAGGTTTGGGAATGGGAGAGGAGTGGAAGAAGCAGGTGACAGCACGTAGCAGAACAATTTCGGGGAAGGTCACTGCCATGCAAATCAGCAGGGCCCTTGAGGGGCCCACAGCAGCTGGAATTAAAAGGCTTCAGGTATGACTGAATACCCACTGAAGCTTTCAGTCCCCTGAGCTGCAGCTTTTAGCTTCTCCCCACAGGCCCTCAGCCCTAAATTTTGTGTAAACTTTAAAGTGTCTGCTTGACTGAAAAAAAGATTCAGATGAATTCTGCTGTGAAGAGTGAATTTCTTATTAGTATATTTATCATCACGTCAAAAAACTGTACATTGTCAGGGCTCAGTTAACACATTTACAGTTCCCTAAAGCTGTGGTGTTTCCCAGTGAACTGTATGAACCAAGCGGAACATTTTTTTCTTTGTTGTATCCAAAAAGCATCCAAAGCTGAGGGAAAAGATCAGATTATTTTAGTATTTCAGCCAAACCAGCATATTGCAATTTAATCACAGAATTATGGCAATTATGGTCTTTTCTTACTTCTGTGAAATTTCAGCATAAACCTTTCCTGCAGTAAGGTACATATTTAATATTCTTCTCCTGAATCTTCAAAAGAATCAGGCCAAGAAATGACAGCAGTTGTAGAAACAGAGGCTGATATTACCTGTAATTTTCTATCTCAAAAAAAAAAAAGTCAAAGCAAATCCCAGTTCCTTTACACAGAAGGCTGAACTTGCCATCACTAAAAAAATAATATTCGGTCCAATACAGTAAAACAATATGTTGTGAATGAATGGTTTTCAAATGGCCACAGAAGTTTCCAAAGAGGCAAAATGAGAAAGTAGGTGAAAGATTTTTTTATTCAATTAAAAATAACCAGATGGGATAAGAGTTAAGTAAACTTGTCGTAAAGCTGTGATTTGACCAGTAAAAAAAATGATAATTGATTTCTTCCTTATATTGTCTTAACCCAGTCTGAAAACTTTTACTATTCACAGCAAAGAACAGGCATTTCTCCATTTGGCACATTTGTCAAAATCCTATATACTTGTGTGAGGTACTGCTGAATGTCTCAATCATAAAGCAAAACATACAAACTCTGCTGCTGCTCTTGCCAGGATGATCTTTACTTTATTTGAAATTCATCTTACAAAACAGTTAATAATCTCAGAATTTAGTCTCTGTCTGCTTTTTATAGAGGGAAAACTCACAGGAGAATTTAGAACCCTGTAGTGCACTTTGAACAGTACAATTTCATTTTAGAACAACTGCTACTCTCTGCAGAACACTTGAAATTTGATGTCAGCGAAAAAGAGTCATTATACTTGAAGATTTCCACAGAGAGAAGCAAAGGATTCAGAATACTGCTCTCCCTATCAGTGCCTTCATATTCTTTTCTTTTCGCTGTTTAAGTAAACTACTGACATTAAGAATAGGAAGAGAAATGGCTCTAAAAATTGAATTAATCATAAAGGGAAGTTAAATGCCATAATGCCGCTGAAAGTGAGTCAACCTTACCTAAGTTATCCCATTAGAGGTTGCTGAACTGCATCCAGCTTTAGTAAATCTAAGTTTGCAAGTCCTCAAGGGTGCAGAACTCTTACAGGAATCCCTAAGAGCTCTATGAAAGGAGAACTTGTAAGGCGAGGACCTACCATCAATATTTGACTGGTTTTGTTGAAGGTTGAGTTCAATAGCACAGCAATGCTTCTGGGTTATTCCATCTAACCTGCTGCACAGCAGTGTTGTTACTTATATGGCACCTTAAACTTTGCTAGCCTATAGAAAGAAAGATCTTACGTTAATTCAGCAGAAGGATGAACCAGGCAGCCAAGTACCTGGCAACCTGGTTTAAATACCTCATTATACACAGACTGTGCAGCATAAGCCTCTTGGTTTCTCCTTTCTTGTTAAAGGGAGTTACGTGTACAGCACAAATAAACTTCTGGATCAACATTTTAAAGACTGAGTCACCTAGATATCTGCTCTTTGTAACCATGTAAGAAAATACTTATGATCAAAAAGCAATGGCAAAGACAGGAAGCCTGACAGACTCTCTGCCTCTTTTTCTTCTCCACTATTCAATTTTTTTTCTTCTATTTTCCCTTTTAAAGACAGGCCTAGTAAGGCCTGATGCAATGCAATCTTCATACGAGATATATTTCAGCGTACAGAAAGGGAAATAAAAGACATGAAAATTATCTCATTTCACAAGTTTAAAATATCAAATGTGCTTTAAGCAAGTGTTTATAGCACTCAAAAGATAGAAGAGCTATTATAAAATAATCACATAAAACCACAAGAAGTGGCTCTTCAGTAAAAACAATTTAAAATAGAAGTGCTTCCACTATTACTAGTTATCAGATCCTTTAATAGCTGAACTGCAAATTAACCACAGTATAGTACCCACGCCTGTTATTATCCACATTGAAGTAATTACTGGTTCATTAGTAAAAAACTTTAATTTTAAAAAATGAGACATTTAGGAAAAAAAAAAAAAAAAGGAAAAAAGTATGCTATCAACTTTCAGTACAAATTACGTCCCAACCTGAAAAGCTAAACTTGGTTGCAAGACAGAATCATAGAATCATAGAATGGTTAGGGTTGGAAGGGACCTTCAAAGGTCATCTAGTCCAACCCCCTGCAAGGAGCAGGGACATCCCTGACTAGATCAGGTTGCTCAGAGCCTCTTCCAACCTGGCCTTGAATGTTTCCAGGGATGGGGCATCCACCACATCTCTGGGCAACCTGTTCCAGTGTTCTACCACCCTCAGTGTAAAATATAAAAAGAATAAATAACTTCAATAGTTCTCTGCTCAAAATCACTGCCACTTCACTACTTCCACAACTTTATAACTGCATTTATGTGGGTTTAGTTCCCAAATGTGATGCCACATACAACACTTAACACCAGCTCTAATTAAGGTTTCATGTATCCCCAGATTGCCCCAAGCTAGTATTAACAGTCATCTTATTTAATTAATGCAGAAACCATGGTCTTGAACGGACTCTACATTAATTTGGTAGCAAACTAATATAACCAGACTTTTCTGAACATTTTTTTTCTTGCAGTCTAGAGAACGGATTTCCACCTTCAGTAGCAATGATTATGTCTTGGACCTTGAAGGAGCCGAGCAAGGATGCAGGCTCTCTCCTGATCAAAAAGATCTTTAATTCCTGATTATTTTCAAGCAGAAATTATGTTAGATTTTATGACTTTTATCTTTTGTGGATGACTCTACATTTTTGAATAAAGGTGTTACTTCCAAAGGAGTTCCAAAGGTCCACATCTCTACTTTGACATGTGTCAATCAGTATGGTTTTCTAGAAACAAACAATTGTACTTAACTTGAGTCTCTGTGATTCCATGTACGCTGTTCTCTGCAGTTATGACTTCATGAGTTTGAATATGACACCTGTCCTAGTCAACTGTATTACTCCCTTGTTGTGGTTTAACCCAGCAGGCAGCTAAACATCACACAGCTGTTTGCTCCCTCCCCAGTGGGATAGGGGAGAGAATTGGAAAAAATTTAAAACTTGTGTGTTGAGATAAAGACAGTTTAATAGGACATAAAAGAAAGGGAAAATAATAATAATGATAAAAGAATATATAAAACAAGAGATGCACAATGCAATTGTTCACCACCCACTGACAAATGCCGAGTCTGTCTCCAAGCAGTGTTCACCACCACCTCAGCCAACTCCCCCCAGTTTGTATGTTCAGCATGACATCATATGGTATGGAATATCCCTTTCACCAGTTTGGGTCAGCTGTCCTGGCTGTGTCCCCTCACAGCTTCTTGTGCATCCCCAGTCTCCTCGCTAGCAGGGCAGTATGAGAAGCTGAAAAGTCCTTACCTTAGTGGAAGTAGTGCTAGTAACTACTAAAACATTAGTGCGTTATCAACATTATTCTCATACTAAATCCAAAACACAGCACTATACCAGCTACTAGGAAGAAAATTAACTCTATCCCAGTTGAAACCAGGACACCCTACATCGTGGTTTAGCCCCACTTCGGTAGCTAAAATACCACGCGGCAGCTCGCTCACAATAACAGAATATACTAAGTACATGATTCACAGGACAACAGCTCATGGTGATCCTGATGCCCAGCTCACTCCTGAGAAGCAAAAATAACCCTTGGAGCCATCCTCACTTTATACACCGAGCATGACATCACATGGCATTGAATATCCCTTTGGCTAATTTGGGTAGGCTATCCCAGTTGTTGGCTAATGGTGAAGCTATCAAAGCTGTGTCCCCTATCAGCTTCCTGTGAAAATTAACTCCATCCTAGTTGGAACCAGGACACCCTGCAAAATCCTAACACCACTTCCTCCATCCCTGACTGTATACCTCTTGGGACTTCACCAAGCAGCACCACAGAGGTCTCTGTTGCAAATATAACCTGTTCCAACAAGCTGGGGCTTGTCAGCTTGCAGAGAAGCTATTTTTCTTATACTCTATTGTCCATAGAAGATTTGGCCAGTAAATGCCAATTGCCTTTACTAGTCTGGAATCATAGAATCACAGAATCATTTGGATTGGAAGGGACCTTAAAGATCATCTGGTTCCAATCCCCCTGGCCTGGGCAAGGACACTTTCCACTAGACCAGGTTGCTCTAAGCCCCATTCAAACTGACCTTGAACATTTCCAGGGATGGGGCATCCACAACTTCTCTCTGATGTCTAATCTAAACCTACCCTCTTCCAGTTTAAAGCTATTACCCCTTGTCTATCACTACATGCCCTTGTCAAAAGGCCCTGCCCAGCTTTCCTGTAGGCCCCCTTTACGTATTGGAAGGCTGCTCTAAGGTCTCCCCAGAGTTCCAGAACCCCTAATCTGCTTTATGTTTTCCCTGAGAAAAGACAACAGCTTAGCATGCATCCCAGACTTAGGTTTTAATAGAATAGATACGTACGTTTTACCCCAGCTGACCTACTCAGTTCATTTAGAGATGCTATAGCTGTTCAACACAATCAAGTACATACCATACACATAGACACAGTGAAATAGGAAACAAAAATAATTTAACGTTATTGCATGCTATACATGCATATGCATATAGATCCAACAGTTCCACACTGTGGCTCAAATCTCCAGCTATTGACGCTCACCTAGGCCACTGAAGGTTTTTCATAAAAACAGGAAACTAATAAGGTTGAACAGACAGATGAAGAGCTGTACAGATACCAAAAAACTCAGATACCATTCTACAAGGGTTCTACATACAAAACTAACAAGAGTCCTAACAGCTAAGGAAATTATACTGACACAAGAGTTTATTCTCAAAATTAGTTTCAGATAGATCATGGCAATAATACATAATGCTTGAGTGCCTGCATCTTTGAGAATATATTAAACTGTTCTTTTTGGTGTGTCTATGCATGGCTGTAATTGAGAACTGAATTACTTAACACTGAACCTAAAACCATTCCTTTCCAATCCATGAACCATTAGTTACATAATGCATCTTACACCGCAGAACCACTCTTCCAGTTTAATATGTGACTACAGTCTTCCCTGCGGTTTGCTTAAAAATTATTTATCCAGTTTTCTCTTCTCTTCAGTGAGGACCATGCCTGGAATAACTTAAATACAAAACTATGCATAGAAATGTAAAGAAAGATGAAAAATTCAATATTTTGGGGGCCACAAAACCACAAGTATTCCTAGAAATTTAATTGCAATTAACGTACTGTAATGGCACTTTGAAAAAATGTTGTCAATTTCAGTCACAGCATCATAGAATGGTTGAGGTGGGAGAGACCTCCAGACGTCATTTGGTCCAACCCACCTGTTCAAGCAGGGCTACCTAGAGCACATTGCCCAGGACCACGTCAAGGTGGCTTCTGAATATCTCCGTATATAACCTTTGGATTATAGCCTTGGAGATATTCAGATTGCATAACCTCCCTTGGCAACCTGTGCCAGTGCTCATTCTCACACTAAAGAAGTGTTTCCTGATGTTCGGAAGGAACCTTCTGTGTTTCACTTTGTGCCCGCTGCCTCTGGTCCCGTCACTTAGCTTTCATTAGCTTTCTCAGCCTTTCCTCAAAGGAGACATGCTCCACTCCATTCCGCATTTTTGTGGACCTTTGCTGGACTCTCTCCAGCATGTCCATGCCTCCTTTGTCCTGGGGAGCCCAGAACTGGGCACAGTACTTTCTCCAACTGTGGCCTCACCAGTGCTGAGTAGAAACTCCCATTCACTTTCAAGCTTCAAGAAATTACTGTTAATAATTTCTATTTTTAGCTTCCCTCATGGAAGAGATTTTCACTTCTACAATTCTGGGAAAAACAAACCAGTTTGTTTTTTCTTAAGAGAACTCAACATGAGAGACAAGGAATGAAGTCTTCACATACTCAAGATTTTTAAATATTGTTCATAGTAGGCTGAGACGGCACTTACATGAGCTAAAAATAAATCTGGTAGCTGCATCATGTCCAAAATAAATGGATTTAGAAGCAATTTAGCAATGTTTAAAAGAAGTATAATCACTCAACACAAATTTGATTCCTTAATGCAGAAAGACATTGCAAGGTTTAGTTTTTGAGCTTGAAAATATGACAAAGATTAAGTTAATTTGGCTTTGTGACCATTTCTATAGCAAGTAGGGGTAATATTAGGCTTTATAGTCATGGTGTGCAAGAAAAACCCTACCCCATTGCTATGATCAAACTCTAAGTGAACTTACAAACATTCTTGAAATATTGGCACAGTATTTTAAAAGTCCCAATCCTACCGCCATAACAAACTAATGTAATTTATAAAATTAGCCAACCTTCACACAGATTTATACTATTTGCAGTGCTATTGACTTAATTTTCTTCCTGGGTTTTTACCGACTTTGTATATTCTCTCTGGGCAAGTAATTGCATCCCGAAACACAGAAATTACAGAAAAGTTACCAGGGTGTGTCTGCATCATGCTGCAGAACGCAGTCTGCGATACAGTCAGTTTAAGATGGTGTATTTACTAAGTCCCGCACTGAAATTCTAGCACACATGTATTCTACTTTTAAATCCTGTGATGTTTATTTTTGACACAGCTATAAATTTTCCTTTTCAAGAAGGCATTTAGCTAATGTGAATTCTGTACTGTGTTCTGCACGTGTTGTTCCACAGTCACAACTAAACGAGCAGTCTGAATACACACAAAGAGAAATAATTGCAAATTGTCAACTAGGCAAGCGATAGCAGTTATCAAATAGTGAGGAGCAGCTTCTGCTCAATGATGCTGATGCTTGGTGATGGTGATTAGATGTTAGGAAAATCTCTGACAGAGAATTTGGCTCTACCAAGACACAATTTTGGTGATACTAATATAGTAAATCCTAAAATACATAGGCCTAATCTTTAACAAACATCCCTAAAATATTAGGACAGTCCCTAAGCGTGCCTCCATAAATTCCCTGACCTAGGAAGGATCAGATTTAAATTCTGCAAAAGAGATGAAACTGTAATTCAACAAACTTACACAATTTCTGGGCCTCTGGAGAACAGGAAAGCTCTCACAGTGCTGTCTAACACGTCATCTCCAGGTGTTTCCACTAGCATTTCCATTCAGATCAGAAATGTGCTTTCAGAAGTCACCTAACTGTCCCCAGTTGCCATGTTTTGGTTCACATCATGGAACGTACTTGGAATGCACAAATTAGATTCTTTTAGATGAAACTCAGTGGGAAGATGTGCTCCAGAAGCTCATTTAATGCACCCCAACTATTAGCAGGCATTTAGTCAATTGAAGTAGACTAGAGCTAGTCTGAAGTAAAACCCTGTAAAAATTCTTATTCATTATTACTCAGAACCCCATTTCACACTGCAAGTCTGAACTACTATTTCTCAAATTTAGGCACAGCTCAAATGCCTAGACTGGGAAAATTATGATCTTCCTGCTAAAACTTCTCAACTTCATTTCTCTATCACTTTCAAAGTATTCTTCAAGACTTCAGAAAGTGTACAGTAGTTTTATTTTAAGATGGTGAGAATTCTGGTTAAAAAGCATTAAGAACCTATCATCCAAGAATAATGTAGTTCTCCTCGCAGTACTATCAAAGGTACATGATTACTGGCTAAATAGCTTAATATAAAGACTAATAACTAGACTAATAAAAGTTATACAGGAACAGGCACAACAAATAGAATTCATTTCACACCTTATTTCCACCTAAGGTCAAATGTCCGACAAAATTGTTTCAAAGGAAAAAGGCAGTGCTAGGCTAATATACTTGTAGACCATTTAAAATAAAATCCAAAGGGAGATTAAATGCTATCAAGGCAAAGACACACAGGGTATAAAATGTATTAGCTGTAATAAATGTTAACAAAGTCATTGTCAATCAAAACACTGTGAAGTTGCCTAAGTATACAAAAAAAGAAGATAAAGTTATATTTACATATAAAATCAAGAGTAACATTTTCCCAGCACGGCCAACACAAGGAATGTCAAATGGTACAAAGTCAGAGCACCAGCTCTGTGCCTCTAGAGGACTGCCTGCTAAAAGCCTCTGCCTGGGCTCATTAAAATAGCTTTATCACATCTCACAACTGAATTCAAACACACAGTTTAATTTATTAACGTCCAGAGACGAGCTATCACAGAACTCTCCTGGAACTACAAGCTTAAAGAACCGTATTCCTAAACTATCAAACTATAAAAATGAATTTGGAAGAGATAGATAATAAATCCTCTATGTCATTTGTATGCAAATGCCATTCTAATGGTGGTTTTAATCAGGCACTGAACGGAAGTTAAATACTTTTGGAGTATGTACACCAAAAATTACAACTAGAACAGCTTAAGATGGTACAAAATTTAAAATATATGACATCTTTCTTGATTAAAGCCTCCTAGATACATCAGTCTTGATAAATGAGAGAGGAATGAGCACACTCTATTTTATCATTATAATAACATTTGGTAAAGACACTCATATAAAGCAGAGGCACATCTTTTCAAGTGTGAGATGGTACAGCGCTGATAAAAATAATCTGAATAAGATGTGTTTGAAACATCAAAAGCTTTGCTATTGCCTGTGACATTGACTTTTCATGTTAAAAATTGTTTAAAGTAACTGCCTTCAGTTTTTATTTATGGAAGAGAGAACTAAGATGTTCATGCTACATATCAAACGTTCAAGAGCTAAAATATCCTTAGAAAAGATACAGTTCATAAAAAGGTCACTGACAAAGTTTCCTTTCTGAAGATCCAAATCTAACAGCTGGAAAGCTGTGCAAGTTGAAGTTGTACTTACCTATTTTATTTATTTGGAATATCTGTACAGATCATAAAAGAGACAAGTTCTGGAGAATCTCTTCAGGATCCTTGTAGTCTTTCATCAAGCTTCCCATAGAAATAAGGTAAAGTTGAGGGTTGTTATTTCCTATAAGACAATGACTCCTACCCCATCCCAGAATCCTGAGAGCTGCTTCATACAAAGGTAAAAGATTTGCTGCACTGCAGGATGTAACTTACCCTACAGTGTTTCTTCAGACCCAACAGGAACCAGGAGCTGCTGATCGCATCTCCGTGGAAGCAATAACTCCTATAGAGCTGTTGTAGGATAGGAAGAGTTACCATCCACAGGAGCAAGCTGGAATCTCTCCTTTGTGCAAGGCAGAAATTCCTGGAGCTAAGTTGAAATGTGTACCCTACTTTTATTTTTCCAACTTCAAGCACTGTAGTCAGTCAGCTTCCAACAGGTTTGGAACTTAGAAGATAAAAAGCAACACTCAAAGTCTAGTTATCATTTGTGAAGTAGAAGAAATCAAGTCTAGAGAGTTTCAAGAGAAACAGTCTATCTTGTAGAAATAGAATGAAGAAAAACTATTTAGCTAACACCTGTGTATCTGGGAATTCTGACACTGCTTAACATGTTAAATCACAGGCTGAAGACAGGTGGAAGGCTTTTGTAAAAGGGGTAGTAGTTCATACTTGAAGGTATAAACAAGACAAAAGTCTGTAAGATACACCAAATAATGTTTTTGTGCTATTCAGTACTGTAAACTCTTGGCTATGTATTTCATCTGTTTAGTGTACCAGGCTTTAAATGTGAGAAGATTTACTTTAGAACCAAGAAAAAATTTTTACCCAGAAAGATACTGGAGTAGATGACCTAGTGACATTACAAAGCACTCAGTACTAGTGGATTTTAAGTACATAGACAAAAAAGCTGCCTAAACTACCATAAAAATATTTGATCCTGCCTTAGCTCATCAGGAAAAACAATAAGACTTTTCAATTTCTCTTCCAAACTATTTATCTTTGATTCCATGGGTTTTATTGCTTTCATCTGAAAAGTACAAATGAAAAACAATGTAATAGAAATTTTGAGCTGGATTTTGCATCAGCCTTCTGCCCTGCATAGGCTGTATGGATTACATACAACTGTATGTAATCAGCGCAGTTAGTCACTGTCTGCCTAGCATTCAGAGACACATAAACCTAGAAACTCAACTGAGTATATGCCTATTTATTTTATCCTCAGCCAAAAAATCCACAACTTTGTCAGTGGTGTTGGGTTTTTTTCTTAAAACCCAAGTTTCTCAAACCATGATATTGAAAAAAAAAAAAAAATAAAAAAAAATGGCAGCATTCCTTGAAGAAGTGTTGTTTCCCAGAAAGCAAATAATTAACTGACTCTTAGAAAGAAAAAGTTGCACTTTTGGTGGTTTGAATTGGAAATAGTCTCCAGTGTTCTAAGCAGAGAAAGAGACTCTTTTCATATCTCTTTATATTTCTCATATTCTTTCACATCATATTAGCATTATATATTACATTAGCATTACAAGGTATATTGTCAATGTAGTTGGGTATCCTCTAAAGCCACAGTCTGTATTTTTGATCTATGAAATTATGGACTATGCAGGAAGAGAGAAAAGCTTTATTTCTTCCCTTCTCTGTAAGGGGTTTCAGAATCTGAAGGACTAAAGTCAACTGTTCAAATAATTATGACCAAGTATATTTCTTCAGTAGAACAGGATGATTCTCAGTTGTAAACACTACACGGTATTGCAACTGCTGTAAGGTCTCATCATAATGAAATAGGCACTGATGGATCAAGATCTATATTAATGGCCTCAGTGCAAGGTGCATTTAATCAATATCCATTCTTCTTGGAACACAAACCATCATTTTAGTGTTACCGCAATGAGAAACTGGTATCAGTTTATGTATGTTTACTATTGAATACACATTTCTTCTAACACTACACCTGCAAAATGGACCATACACCATCTACACAATCAGCATTGTACGTTGTCACTTAACAAACAGGAGTTTGATAATGCCATCAACTTTTTCTTGTTTGTTTTCAGTGAGGAATTAGTCTCTTAACTGACAGCATTTTTGTACATATTCTTTGTGATGCAGCATACGCAAAAACACATCATTAATGTTCTGGATTCTTGAAAGGAAAAAAACACACACCAAAAAAAGTGTTTACGTTCTTCTGAATTCTGTAATTGAAAATGTCCTAAAAGATTGTCAGTCTAGTAGCAATTTAAAGTGCTCCTGATTAAAGTGATTGTTGATAAAACACTGCTTAATAAGATGTCACAAATTTACTGACACTTTTCAGATTGCTTTACATTCCATTCCAAACAGGTCAAAACATTCTTGCTTTTGCATTTTTAAGTATAGGCAGTCATTTTTGAACCCTGGTAAAGTAAAACATACAGTCAAATTAGGAGTAGAGCTGTTATTTTTCTTAATACAACATGAGGTTTTAGATGAACAACCCCAATATCTTCAGGAAGGAAAGAAGTTACTGATTCTCAAGAAGTCTGGGATGACTTAAAGATTTTAGAAATAAGAAGTTATCTTTATATTGAAATATAGAATTGCTTAATTCTATTTTAGTATCAGAAAATTAGCTGAATGCAAACAAAAAGTGTAATTGAAACAAAGACTTTTACGAGTCTAAATAATGTCTAAATGCTCTACAACCCTGCAAGCTAAGTAATTAAGCAAGGTATTCAAGTATGAATCTTATAATTTTAAGTCCTGCTAGCTCATACATTTAACAAAGATTTAAATTACTAGGGGGAAACATGACAGCATGTGTGCCACATAAAAAGCTGTGTCACTGTATACCCTCAGTCATGTCTGTTCCCTCCTCACCTTAACCTCAACGTACTGTTTTTCCCTCCAGGCTATTGGAATTCAGTTTTATAAAACACGCAGTTCCACTGGAAGCATCACATACTCTCCTCTTCTTTGACTGACAATCAACCAACCTAGAAAGAAGTGCATAACCTCAAAACAACATCACTCTGACGTAAGAGATTACACAACAAAGGTGAGAAAATGCTCATTTCGCTGAGGGGTTCACATGTACCTTCCAAGTGGCAAGTAGAGACAGAAGTAGGAAGCCATTGCTTGAAAGAGCTGGAGGTTTCAATCTCATCCTGCAAAGAGTATCTTCATTCACTATGTACTTGAAGGCAGAAAGGGCAAAGCCTATCACCTATTTACCAAATCCATTCAGCTATTTGACCTCCTCTTTCTCCTGTTTCCCAGGTAGGGAAACAAATACGTAGTCCTCTAGAGAGAGACTGAAAGCAATGACTTTGAAGCAAACAATGAAATGGGTTGACAGGTCCTAGCCACAGAGGCAGTGCTCTCATTTTCCCAATTCTGGACAGAAGGCTGGTAAGATGATTGCATAACGTGGCATATTCCAAAAAGCAAAACATGAAAACCTCATCTCATCACCAACACAAAGATTGAAGAATGACATTGTATATTTACTGAAACACTAGCATGAAATTCTCTGTCTCTTAATCATACTGCACACTCTCACAACTTGCAGATATATCCACTTTGTTTTATTATATTTTTTTTCTTAAGCATCTTAGATTTGGTAGACTGCAGACTCTGGCTGTGCAGAAATCAGGGCAGCACCTAAGAGGCAGTGTGTGTATGTAAGCAATTACAGCATCTTTTTTGAAATAACAATGAACTTCATTGTGTACTTGTTTCAGTTACCAGCAGGTGGATACTGCCAGCACACAATACTCCAGAGAAATGGTCTAAATTTATCTTTATAGACAGCATTACAACATCTGATACTTTTTAAAATGTTGCATCTCAGAACACAACAAAATAACCTCAAATGTCCACAAATCAACATGGAAAAGCATATATAGAATAGAGTGAATCATTAGATGTGAAGGGTACCATTCACTTACTGAGCAGTGGAATGTAAGTCAATAGTCAGGATGATTAAGGACATCTGGGTGTCATCTGGTTAAAATTAGCTACGTTGTCAAAACTCAAGACTGATGGTGATCTGAAGAAACACCTATCATACTGTTACCAGCACGCAATGAAGCAAAACATGATTCTATGACTGGATCTGCTTGATATAAATCTTTTGTATTGCTTCAAAAGAGTATTCTTAAGGATTTTTCTCCTATTTATTTTAAAATAAACAGGATTCATTTATCTCCAGCTACAGGTAATAGAACAGCAGATCCCAGGGTCCGCTTGCTCAGATATCATTGAAGCCAAACGGCATTTCTTCATGTTTTTCCTCTCCTTTCTTCTAACTGCTCAGGCAGGGACTGCAATCCCACAGCCTACTTTTTATTCTCCCAACACCTGTCTGCACTGGGAAACCACATGCACATACACAGCATGTCCCTCCCGGCACTGGTGCTAACCGGGTGTGCGTGCAGGGGCTTTCCCTGGCCCAGCTCAGCACCTGGACCGGGAAGGGGCATCCGCTGCAGCAAAACATCCAGGAGTGGCTGGTACAACACACTTGGGCACACTCTAAAACAAACTGTCTCAAAAAAACGTCAGTCCTTTCTAGGGTGCTATTTGAAACTAAGAGCAGTAATATTCATGCAAAAAAAAAAAAAAAAAAAAAAAGCATTATAGTACTACCAGTTCAATTATTTTTAAAATGTGCTAATAGATTGTTAATTTATGGTACTTAGCACATACATAGACATCTCTACCTACTATAAATTACAAATCTCAGTGTTTAGCTGCAATAATGCTTGTATCTGACAGATATTATATAAAGTGTGACTTTGAGAAGATTATCATTTCAAATTGCATCAGGTAAGTACATTAAAATTAAAAAAAAAAAAAAGTAGTTTTCTGCCATTGCAACTTACTGCAGGCACTTAGGACATTCTCCATTTAGGACAGTTCTTTTAATAATGTTTATCTTTTGTTGGTCACAATGTTGTCTTTCAACATGCTTTTATCAGAACATATGCTGTAATATCATTAAAAATTCTAAGTCAATTAACTATATTTAATTTTAAAAGTGAGAATTATGTAAATTTTGTAAATTTTTCCATAGGTTCATCAACACCGATTAAACCACACTCTACTGATACATGCTTGTGATGTAGAATACAATGTCATTTCTTTGTTTAGAAAGTGTTACCTTAAATTAAAACACAGGGCAAAAAACTATAGTATAAATACAAGTGAAGAACAAAACATATACAGTAACGCTTAAGTAACTAATGACTGTTTTGAAGCACAACCATCAAATACTTAAATAAATAAAAATCAATATCATTACTTTCTATACCAAAATTGATATTTGTCAATATTGCAGATGCCATGTCCATAGTGACTCAATGATTTCATCTGAATCTTATTGTTTCTCCTCTATTTAATAAAACCATTCAAGGATTTGGAAATCAACTGGTACAGATTACCAGAAACATTTCTGTGAGAGTGTACAGAAAGCAGAATTTCTTACAAAAAAGAAAATGTGCTAGGGATTTGACCCAAGAAGTCCTTAACTAGCAAAGCAGAAGCGTGACTAGCCTCAGCATTCCCCACAGCAGTCCTTACGCGGCAGGGAATAACAGCCAGAAGACAGTTCATTACTGCAACGCCCAGACACTGAGCTCACCTTTGGCAACTCATCGCACAAATTAGGTAAGCCCCCAGTTATTGTATCATGCAGATATTAAGAGACTGGGAATGGATGCCTAGATGTGCTTTTCATTTTACTGTAAAGCATGTAGATGAGTGAATCAATAAAAGGTTTTGGTCATTTGACCTTATTTCAAGATACATCAGAGCTATAAAACTTTTAATTACTGCTAAGTTCCAGCACAGCAGTTTCCTTCCTTTATGCAGAATCACGTAAATTTAATCTGTGTTTCAGTTCAGGTTCAGTGTTCTCCTGATTTTTACAAATATTAGGATCAAAATCCTTAGTCATGGCAATTATTCCCACAGGTATCGAAGGGTTTATAGGAATAGTGGCAATAGTCAAATGAGTTACTGTGATGAACTGCTGTTCTGGTTGTTCCCACTTAGGGCAAGGATTAAAAAAAACTGTGAAAAATCAGACTCATCATCACATGTTATGGTTACTGCTTACCTTTCTAATAAATCCTAAATGTTTCTTCTGGATTATTAACAAAAGTTAACTTTGATTCAAAAACAAGAAAAATATTTGTTATACTAAAGCCTAATGGCTATAGTTGATTTTCACAAAAATTCTCTCTGCTGGAAAGATAACTGAAAATTGTGAGAACAAGACAACGTATCAGTAAAATTGGTCTTTTTCCCCATCACTAAAATAGCAAACCCTTTCTTACTAACTCCATAAAAAGAGCAACTACCTCACAGTCTATGTCTTAGGACATTCAAAGCCTTTAATTTTGTATAACCAGGTCTATGCTGTCACCACGTAGTCATTTTGTGGCATTCTGATATAATGGGCTGTATAGCACTAGGTATTTCACTGTGCTCAGGGAAGCTTCTGGGTTTACTCTTTATTTGGTGAAACATCTGGCCTACAAATAAAGACATTTTCTCCTACAATAAAATCCAAACATCTCAATGTGAATCATTTTTCTTAACAGGGCAAAATATTTATAGTTAAAAATTCCCTATTGTCATGCCTTCCACCTGTAGTTCATTTCTCCAGGGGACATACAAGCATCTATGACATTCATGCCATTCTTTGTGCTGCTGCAGTGTAAGTTATAAACATACAACAGGGCATCAGAACTATAAACTGTACCTCTAAAGAAATTTGGTTTATAGGTGAAAAAGAATATAAAAGAGCGACATTATATTTATTTTCAGACTTCTGACAGAAAGTTCCTTTTACTACCGTATTAAGTCTCTGCTAGACTGCCAGAAATAAAACACAGTATGTGTTCAGATCTACAGCTTTTATTCTGTGTTTGAGTTTATTCTTAGAGGTGAATGGATTCAATATACCTTCCACCCAACCACATATTTTAAACTGCTGCCAGTTTAGAGTTGTCTACAGACCTTCCAGTTTCATAGCAGTAAGTCTAAAGTCCAATATCCTCTGCTGCTGCATTCATGAGGTGGTAACACAGTTGATCTCTCCTGTGGAGTGTGAGAATGGAAAATGAAGAGGGAAAGAACCAAACCATTATCTATATGATCTATATGATCCCAAGACTCCTGTAATACAAATACAAAATAATAAAGAACATCACAAAATAATTGGATTCCATGCTTTCCATAGTTCCATAGACTGAAAAAAAAAAAAATGCATTCCATACATTTTCACTTCCACATTCCACCTGGTGTACTCAGTGGGAAATCTGGGCCAAGTACTGCCTATCCACCAAAGCAAGAGCAAGCAAAGACCTTGTCAGAAAAAGCAGGATTCTGAAGGGACAACTACTACCAAAAAGCTTAACACCTATGTCAATCCTTCGTCCACTTACTTTTGACACAACCACACATTATTGTTCAGACCAAATATTAGAGAGACACAATGTTCAAACAAGCCCATTAACCTCACTATTAACTATCTCCAGCTGTGCTGCCGCATCGTGCTCCAAAGAAATAAGTTTTTCATATCTGCACTTCTTACACCCCAGAATAGGCCCAAGCCTATTAATTAAAGTGTGTGCTAATAAATAAGAGATGCCTACATGGTTCAGACCCTATTGACTACAACTACTGAAAAATCAGCTTGGCTCCTGGCCCAGTCCACAACCTTGTGCCAATGTTTTCTCTCTCATCTCAAATAGGAGTAATGGACTCTGCTAATAGGAAACAATAAATGGCCAGCAGTTGTTTGGCAAGCAAGATTTCAAATATAGACTCTTTCAGTGCTTGCAAGAGAGAACAAGCAGAATAGTGGGGGGAAAGACAGCAGGACAAAATGCAAAGGACAGCGGGCAAAAATGCATATATCTATGAGACAGTGAGGCAATCAGGCGTTGTTATATTTTAGACACTTTCCTTTTCAAGTACCAAAGATGCTGAATAAATCACAATGGCAAACTGAGTGGCTGAGATGGGATATATTACAGCTGAATATTTAGCTGCAACCCAAAGCATGGGTCCTAAATGCTTATCTGATACACTGTAAAAGCTTTCCATGACATATGCTAGCTGCCTCTGAAACAGCTACATTAATCACTAGGTACCCTGTCTGCCTCTGTATATTTCATTAAGTCTGAAAACACCTGGAAAGAGTTCCCTAAGTCCAATTTACCTGAAACTTGTCCAGATGTTTGGTTATTTGCATCAGCTCTCTGAGCACTACTAGTAACTTTGAAACATAGCATAATGAAAAAGAAAGCTGTTATTTTGTGCAAAACTTATAAAATTGATATTGGTGGGAAGCCAAGGTATTTTCAGCATTCATATCAAATATGACTCTCTATACTAAAATTTTGCATATAATTACTGCTTCTCATGCTTACTGAATACAGGAATTAGAGATGGAGGCGGAGACCAAATTTTACACTGAGGCTTACACTGCAGTCAGTTCTCTCAAAACTTCAGTTATTTCCTCCATCCTGCAGGAGCAGGATGTGTATTTTACCCTTAAAATATTTGCATCTATTTGCATGTGTATTAAAAAGATAGCTCCTTCATCACATCATGAGTCCATTTAATTTACTCCTTCCCTTGTGTACTTGCAGCTTTTACAGAAACATGTGGCATTTGGAAGCTGCATTTCTAGCTGACTGTGGCTCCTACAAGAAGAATATATTTGTTACAGAAGGCTCAGGCAGAGACAGAGGATCCACTAGGATACAGGTGCACAAGATAAAATGGCCAGGAGGTCCCTCATATCTAAGAAGACAAGAAGAGTGCTTAGGGACAACAGATCATTAGCAGAAAAAAATGACACTGACTCTTGACTGACAGCACGTCCCATGGACGGAGCTCCTAGACAAACCAAAGCTTTCACGCAGGTACAAGTATTGGTGCAAGTTACTTGGAGAGTCACTGATTGCTTTTCATTGTATCAGATGAATCCCATCTGGGTTACAAAGGAATTAGTCCAACGCATTCCAGTAGCCCTCAACAGGACACACTCTTGTTTAATATCAGTTGTATCTCAAGATGTATAAGAAGCTGCTTCCTCATTCCCTCAAGAATGCCTCAAGCAAAAAGAGCAAGACAGTCATTAAAAGCAAAAGTGAACACTATTGCACAAGGATCTCTCAGAGGTATGGCAGAGAATACCAAACTCTAAATAAACTTAAAGTTGGATAAACACTTTTTAGTAGTACTATTTGGTCTATCTTCTGCACATAAGGCAGAAATGACAACCTCTTTCCTGAAATGCAGAGTTTGTGACTGCCCTGTCTAGTGACAGAAAATCTTCAAAACTTGTCATAAATTACTCCATGGCTTTTTTTTTTTTTAAGATTTCTTTTTTTTTTTTTTTTTCTTTTTTAATAAGGAGGGGTACATTGGTCAGCACGATCCACATTCTGAATTCATGATACCCTAAAGCAAATCAACCAGTTGCTGTGATAGTGTCTTATTCATATTGGTATTCCTAACAGTTCAAGTTTGCCCTAGATATTGAACCCACAGGACATCTCTCTGTTAAACTCATTCTTACCCACACAAACTTTTTGTGCTCTTCTGGTTTTGCCAAGACCCTTCATGCCTTTATCCTGCAGCAGATGAGTTTTGGCTATTACTAGCACAAATGCAACTTCCACACAGATAGGACACTGATAAACACTGTTTCATGGGGCAGAAGGATTAAACAGTTCATCCTTACAATCGTTCAATATGTAGGAGAGGAAGTATTTTGTTAATTCAACAACTCTCTGTGATGCTCCAGCTGACATTACGTTGAAAGTAAAAGATGTCCTGCAAGTTGCAATACATTAAATATCAGGTGAAGAGCAGCTGAAGAGAGTCATTACTTGTGAAAAGGTACAAAATGTTTCCTTTATAATTAATAATTTTCATAATTTAACCTGCTAGTGGATTACTTGGGCTTTATTTCATCTGGGAAAATGAAACGGAGGAACAGTTGCACTTCTGTTCATTCACTTTTCTGACTCTCATGCACTACCATCAAATCCCTGTAACAACTCTACTTTACATTTAAAAATAAGTATCATTTTAAATATTATTTGTATTTGAAGGGAAATAAATGAGAAGAAATCTACTGAATGCATCCTCATTAAGTAACCAAGAGACAGGTACATACAGAAATGCTGATGGTAGTGAAAATGAGTTGAAAGCTTGGGAGTCTGAAGGGAGACAGCTAGAGATGAGAAGGGTGGAAAGTGAAGTTTAGATGAAAAAGCGTCAATATTTGGGGAAGATGAACACACATGTGCTCTCTCACATAGAGAGGAAGCCCAGAGCAGTGAGCTAGACACTTGCTTAAAGAAAAATCAAGCTAGTGATGAGATGTAAGTTGAGTGGTGATCTAACGTATGTCATTCTTCAAAAGAAAGGAGGTATTTTCTTTTAGCTTTGTCATTTTTATCTTTCCATTTTCCATTTCTGGCAGAAGAATGTATTTTTGAGAGATGTTTTTCCTACAGTAACTCATATTTCAGTTAGATTTTGCTTTTTTATTCTAAAACAGTGCAAAAGTATATCTTACTACCTCTCACCATTACAAGCTTAAAATGAATTAAAGCTATCATTAATTTCTAAAAGCTACAAGGCATGCACATCAAGAGAATCAAAATGGAACACACACTTAATATACAGTTCAACTGAAAATATTTTCTGTAAAAATACCATCTTGGTATTTCATATTATTTGTATGACACGGATTCAGATCATATTTCCCCAGTTTTCTGGGGAACACTTTCCTGTTACTGCTAACCATACCTATAAGATTAAACGTTAAGCTGCAAACTCTCTTTATGCTTCAACACCTCTAGTAATGATCTATAAGCCAAACTATCCCTCAATAGCAGCTGTGTAAATCCACTGTGTCTAAATTATGACCTTGCTTTTGTTTAGCCCAAACACTCCTGCATGGCAGTTGCACAGGTGTAGCTAAGAGCCTGTCCAGTATTTGTCACTGATGAGGAATGTCTTATGGAAAAACAGGCTGACTTCCAGATCCCCCACAGACCGGAGTTGTAAGGCTGGCAGTGCTATGTGGAGGGAAAAGTCTTAATTATAACTTGGGGGTTTGGGATCTGAAAAGCAGTGAGAAGTATCACGTCACTTTGGTGGCTCAGTCCCTTGCTAGATAACCATAAGGACTAAATATGCATTTTTTTTTTATGAAGCTCTAAAGAAATCAAAGATGGATTAACAATTGAGCTGATAGCCTAAAACTAATTGCATATTCAATTACAAAAGCTCCACACCCCCAAAGCAAATGATCTAGTATCCTATCTGAAGGGCTACAAGCATTAACACATGAGAAACGCTGGGATGTAAAGAAAAGAGAAAAAAAAAGTACAATCCACCAGAGGACACGTGGTTTTGAGCCTCTTCTATCAAGCAAAATGACTATTCCGAAGCATCAGAAATCAAACAAAGGGCGGGACTCCACTACATCTTTTAAGTAACTTCATGGTAAGGCTGTCACTCTACACTGGCATCACACAGTTTGTGAGAAACCTAGCAACACAGTAAGAAACATTAAGCAGTTTTCCATTTTTTCTCAGAAAACAATTTTCCCCTATTTTTGATTGGCTATTTTGCAAAGTTTTTCATTAACTCTCCAACCATCATCAGCTTAACCTTCTTACCTTGAACTGGGCACCTTTCTCAGCAACAGCATGTTACACACATTGCACTCGAGCAGCTTCATTTCTAAATAACCCTGTTTCCTACACACGCCAGGAGAAAACTCTTAACACTCCAGGAGTCACAGTTACCGTGGAGGAGAGCAAAGCATGCTTTTCTCCTCCTTAAAATGGCAAGTTATTTTGTAACCTTTCTCAGGTGAATGTACAGCTACAGATTGTAATACAGCGAAGAGAAAGGCACCAGGTAGCCTCTGGCTCACTGGAAGAAGCTGGTCTCCATCAAATAGTTGTTACTTGAACATCAGGAAGGTACAAAGAGGTATAAGTGGGACTGATCAAAATTACCTCCTGGGAGTTGGTAACCTGAGAGGATGTGCTTGATGCGCCCGGGAGGTTCATACCTAGCCCCGGGTCATTTCAGCGAAGGCAAAAGTACCAGTTAGGTCACAGCAGCATCTCACGGCGGGCTCCGCAAAGCCCTGAACGTTTCTTACCCCGAGATCCCAGGCGTAAAGCGATCGCTTGCCGTCCCCATAGACACACACACATTTTCCCAAGACAGCAGCGATGCGTTTACCTCATGCAAACAGGCAGCTCCCCGCTCCCCGCCCCACGCCAAGTTGCAAAAGACTTGCTGCTTCAAGGCAGCGGGCGAGACCCCGAAACAACTAAGAAGAAAAAGCCGGCTCCCCCGCGCCGCTCGGGTCCTACCGCCTGTGGAGCTGGCCTCCTCCAGCTGCGCCGAGATGCTCTCCACCCTCCTCACCGTCATGCTGGGAGGCGGTCGGCGCCCGGAGCCGCGGCGGGGGAGCGCGGCAGCACCGCTGCGCCGGGGCCGCGGGAACCGGAGCGGGGCCGCGGCGGAGCAGAGCGGGGCCGGGCGCGGTTCGGTGCGGTGGAGCGAGGCGGGGCCCCGCCTTGGAGGCGGCGGCGGCGCCTCCCCCGCCACCCGCGGCGGCGCGGGGGCTGCGGGGCGCCCGGTGGCGGGGGCGCCGCCTCCAGCCCTTCCCCGCCGGGCGCGATGGGGGTCACCCTGGCTGCCTGCCCGGCCGGACCGGGTCCCCGCAGCCGCGGGGCTGCGGGCAGCTCTCCTGGGGCTGCCCGCCTCCGCGGGGGTGAGCCGACACCCGCGGCCAGGGCCGCCGGTGGGAGCGGGGGCTGCCGCGGGGAGAGCCCCGAGCAAGAGCCGGGCAGGGCCGGGCCGAGCGCCCCGCTCCGTTCCGCGGCCGCGCACAGGTGGTCAGCGGGCGGCCCGGGACGCGGCCCCCTGCGCGGGGGAGCTCCCGTCCCAGCTGCGCTCCCTCCGTCAGCCAGCTGGGATGGGGAGCTGGGGCCGCTCCCAAAACCCAGGGGTACTTTTTGGAATGGCTCACCAGCACGGCCATCAGCTCCGATGGGAAAGAGCAAGCCCGTGGTGTATCAAATCCGTTCCTTTTTCACAAAACACTACATTTGGTCACATTACGGTAAATTGTACTATAGGATATTATATTCTAAGAAGCCACGTGTGGAGCACAGAAATAATACCAGGCAGAAATTATTTAGTCAGGCACTTTGAACAGCTCTGGAGGAAATTCGTATCATTCCACTGAATCCAATAGGGTTCTATCCTGGGATATCAGGACTGATTTGGCTGCTGTGCTTCAAGAGGGAAAGGGCACTTTAAGATACCACCATCTATAACTCCTCTAATTTATAAAGGCCTATCATGACACATGCTTCCACCATGGCAGTTCTCTTCTTCAGTTTTATACAGATAACTTTTTAGTCTTCTTTACTATTTCTTTTATTCTTATATAAATAATGATTTACTTTAAAAATGCCAGTTATTCTTCTCTTTGTGTACATTCCCCATAAATTCTAGTAAATTTTTCAAGGCACATAAAGCTTAGCTTAGCTTAGCTTAGCTTAGCTACCTAAAATCTTAAATGTTATTTTTGATGTCTAATTTAATATTATTTCCTGAACCAGGTATTGCAAAGATTCTTATCAGATGAAAGATAATGGAGCAATTCCTACACCACAGTGCCAATAAATGCTTTAAAAAAATACTTCTATCCTCTTCTATTCCATGGGACAGACTTATGTCTGTCTTCACTCCAAAATGATGGAATGATTGAAGACTTGAATGGACAGAGACAGTACAGTGTAGTATAACACTGGCCAAGAACAACTCAACATTGAGTAGCTGCTGCCAAGTGTTTTTTTTTTTTGATAAAAATGCATTCACTGCTGGAGGCTTAGGAAAGACTGTGAAGAGACAGGACTCAAAGTACCATATTTGCCCTCAAAAGATTTCCCTTCTATCAAGTGAATCCTCAGGGTAGCCAGGATGTGGCTCTTCCTCATCAGAGAAATTCAAAGTAGTCAGAAGAGAGATCAGGATTTAGTTTCATTGTTAGAATTTGAGCTTACTTATTATCAAGAAGCTAACCTTACAGATAACTGTAATTTGTCAGAATTCTGCAGGAGTCCTTGTTGTCATATATATATGTAGTTTTCAGAGTGAGGCAATTCTGATGTATGGCTGTCACTTCCTTTTGCTTGCTTTGCTCTACCCTAACATTGTATCAGCACTCCATGAGTTATGAAAACACTCTAAATATATGTGAGCAGCTGGTCGTAACAGAGTGAACTAAGGCAGGAATGGTAGTGATACATCAAAAATACTTTTGCAGTTGCCAGTTAAGCTAGACATTCATCTTGTGTCTTAGGAAGAACTACAGGTATGCAGTGCAGAACATAAGCTCCAGAAGCATCTACCAAGTTTGTACAGATAAGGTAGCCTGTCACCTTTATGATTAATTCCATCTGAGGCAAAGAATAAAGAAAGTGACCCAAATCAACTGAACTGTCTCCATAAATCTGCATGTTTCTCTCAAGCTAATTTTCTTTACTTTTCTGCTTGCTCTCTTTGTTTCCATCCACTTGCTCTTCGTCTCCTGTTCTTCTTGATGGGCCTTCTTTGAAATAATTTGATCAATTCCCCCTGCATTCTCTTTCATTTTTGTTCTCTCAGGATTTAAATACTTGTCTTGGAGAAAGCCACAGCCTTTCCTAAACTTCTTTTTGAACTCTTCCATTTCCTGTCTGTTTAGATCTATTAGTTTTCTCATGCCTTGTAGATACCTATTTTCCTTTTTACCACCATCGCCAGTGAGATCTAAATGTTGGCATATTATTTACCATTTACTTACAAATTAGAGGTGCAGTACAAAAAAAAAAAAGAAAACCTATTTAAAAATCACTGGAAAAATCCTCAGTTAATACAGATGTATACAATTTTCTGACTTCATAAAGACTATAGCAATAATAGAACTGTGCAGATTTTCAACCACTGAGCATCTGTTTTAATTTTATCTAACTCTAGATTAAGACAATTATTGGCAATAATTGACAAACATAAGAATGTGCAATTTTGATGGTCTGTGTAAAACAGAATATATGTCAGAATGTGAGGTTTTTCAAAATTTGCTTTAAAGAGCAAATTCTTTATTGTTTACCAAACCTGATTCAGTTTCCTCCAATTAGCATGTCAAGCCCATGTATCTGCTCTACATAACATTCAGTGAAAATTGACATCAACTGTAATTTCATCCCTTCCATATAATTACATTTCAAAATATAATTATATTTCTGTGAATACAGAGTTTCATTCTAGTTTCTACATTCTGAAATATAGAACTCCTTCCTTTCTTCATTTATTTAAAATATTTATTTTGGAGCTAAATGCTAATAGCACCTTGAGCATATATTTAAAAGGTACATATATGGCTGAAGATTTCTTCCAGTCACCTGTGATGAAATTTTAATTTCTTCTTCTTGAAATAGTTGATGTAGTTTCCATCTGATTTCTTTAATTAGAGGCTGAATCAGCATATTTCTGTTAGCCTCAAATGTAAACTAATTGGAAAGATTTAACATAATTATGATTCAGTGTGTCCAAATCAAGCTCACATTTCTGCGGCTGTTTAAAATATATAATATATAAAACTAAATGTTAAATTGTGAAGCTAAACTAATGATCGAGGAGGCATTTTCATCCAAAAGAGAAAATCAAATCATCTTTGGTGAATAAAAAATTTTCATCACGATTTTGAGTGGTAGCACCTTCCTATCAGGGAGGGCCTGATTTTTTCCTACCTATTTATGTGGATGAGAAGAGGCTCACAGAGTGTGTATAGCAATACCCCAAAATTCAGTCCTTTCAGTCTCTTCTGCTCCCCCACTGGTCTTGGGACATCAGCAAAGGGCTAACACAGTATTTCAGCTACCCAAATTGTATTTCCACTACGAACTGAATAATTTATAACTAAGCAGTTGAATAGAACAAATATAAGCCCAAATGATTCAGCAGGTCCACGTTACTTTCCAGGCCTCCAGAGAAGCCGTTTATTTTTGCAGTGCTTCCTCTGCTGGAAAATGGTCCTCCAGGTGGGAGCTTTCTTGATACCCAGAAGAATTTGTCATTAAGCTTATACTGGATGTCACTTATAATGTTTTTCACAAGAAACAAAAAGCAGCTAAATCAGTCTTTTAATTCTAGGATAAATATTCTTCCTCCTCCAAAAAGTAATAGAATTCCATTTTTCTATTTTTTATTCAGGCATGAGAAAGAGACTGTTCTTCAAGCTACAATACATTTCTAAGAGTATTTTTGTTCTCAGAAGTGTATTTTTTAAAAAAAAATTTAAGTCATACTGTGTGAAAATGTATCCTACAAAAACATTTTATGTGTACTCTAAATCACAAAACATTAACAGTAATTTGGCCATACTCAAATATTTATTATCTGTGATAAAAGTACTTGATCTAAATGAGAAGTCTCCTGCACCTTGAGAGTCCTCTGGCACCCTGTTGTAGGGTGTGCATTGGGTGTCAGTGACAAGGTGTTGTTAGCGGGGGGGGTGGGGAGGGGGGGCTGTTCCTGAGTTGCCCTGTGCTAGACAGTTGGTTCTAGGCATCTCTGCAACCGATCCAATCCATCACAGGGCACAGCTGATCCTATCAGCTGACTTGGTGGTACTTTGTGGAAGGGCACAACATGCTGAGGAAAGGGGAATGAGAGATGGAACACTAAGGTCAGAGGAGAGGGAGGCGCTCCATGGCAGAGCGCCCAAAGGGACTGAGGCCCATGCTGGAGGACATATACCACAAAAGGACTGTGGCCCGTGGATAAGCCCATGTCAAAACAGAGAAACAAGTAAGAATGCAGGAGCAGCTCTAGAAAAGAGCAAGAAACAAGGAGCAGTAGAGAAAAAACACTATGAACTAACCTCAACCTCTTGCACTGCCCATTATCTCACTGAGTGTAACTTACAGTGTGAACAAGGAGGGGACAGAAGTGTCTGGAGTGAATTTGAGCCTGGAAAAGGGGGAGGAAATGTGCTTTTCTTAAGTGTTTAATTGTTTTTTTTTTCTTTATTTCCCAATACCCAAGTCGGTAATTAAATATTTATGTTGATTGTCAATAAATTAGTTTAAACGCTCCAAGTCTGTTTTGCCCATGGCAGTAACTGGTGAGTGATTTCCCTGTCTTTATTTTGACCCCCAAGTTTTCACCTTCTTGTTCTTCCCATTTTTTCCTCTGTCCCACTGTGGGTGGGGGATAAGCAAGTAGGTGTGTGGGTGCTTAGCTGCCAGCTGGGATCAACCGACCACAGGGTGGATATGGGAGAATTCAAATCACAAAATGAGATAGTAGGTGTAGGAAAGATGTCACAGACTACTAACAAGCTACACGTCCCTGAAACAGTGGAGTTTCAATTGTCAGGATTTCCTGTTAGCACACAACATTTTAGTGCTTTCAGAAAGAGTAATCTTTAGTATTCTGATTTTTGTGCCTATTAAACCTCAAACAGAACATTTCTTCAAAAGAACATTGTGCACTGTGTATCCTTATCCTTGCACAGAAATAAATAGTGAGAAACAATGAAAGCCAGCCCTGGAACTTAGCAAAAATTGGCCATTAGTATTGCTATACCTTGTTACAAAGAAGGTGAGAGGAAAGGGTGAGAGCCTACTTTCCTTGAAACTCATATGTTTTTTAAATTAACATTTTGTAATAAGTTCTCTGGGGGTCAGAAGCAATTTGACTTACCATAAATAAATAAACAAGTCAGAATTTATTTGTCCTAACCAAAAAGAGAGGAGAAAACAATTATTTAATAATCTTCCAATGTAAATGTTGTCTCCAGATGTAAATCAGCCAAGATATGAACTGACTTATTTGTTGGGGCTTTTAAAGCAAAACTCAGGGAAGTAGAGGCCCACTCTTCACTTAGCATCAGTGGGAAATAACTATTTAGCTCCTTCAGATTCTAAAATTCAGTATTTTTTTTCCCTGTTGTTGTATCTGTGTCTGTTGGCTTCACTTCAGTATGCTTCAGATGACTGGAGTGGCTTGGTTGTTGAGTGGCAGTATTTAGACCTATGAGTTTTGATTTGTGAGAGTCTTCTGTTTTTATGTTTCGTTTTAACTGTGATTCATGGTTTATAATAGCCATACTGCAGATATTTTAGAAGAAAGTAATTACAAACTAATACAAGGTTGTATTTTAAAAAAACACATGTAATATTCAACACGACTTCAATGTGCTGCCTAGAGACTTCCTTGGTGTAATCTGTATCACTTAATGTAAATTGCTGTCGAATTGTTTGTTGTCATTATTAGACTGTCACTGAAGTTATTTCATTAGTAAACTGATGTCAATATATGGTTTCATATTTACATAAACTTTATGTAAAATAATGGCACTGTAGCTTCTAAGCACCTCATTCTCAGCCTGGCAGATCACAAAACATTTTAAAAATAAAAGTTTACTGGGAGTAAATTCAGCTGCTGCTGAAGTGTTGCCAACTTCAGAGGACATACAGCTGAAAAACAGTGCATTACACAGGTGTAGACTGAAGAAAAATATTGGCTAATTATACTGTAGCTAACCTATGTTCTTGGAGGAGAAAATCTAGCGTTCTTTTAGGCTTTAAGAGCTTATATGAAAAACCTGCTCATAGTGATCTGCACTACAGTCAGAAGGGAGAGAAAAAAAAAAGTAAACAAAAAACAGCAACAAAATCCCTTGAGTTGACCCTTGTGTAGGACAGTGCCCAGATTGAGCGAGTTTATGGCAGCATGATTTCTCAACACTTTTCCTGGCAGTTTTTCATTGAGCTGTATTTTGGCTTCCTATTGCTTTTCATCCTCCATTCTCATCAGGCAATTCTGTACTCTGCTCCAGTAAACCCTTCTCCCACTCTACCTCTCCCTTTCCTTTCCTTCTATTTCCTTTTCCCTTTCCTATTTACCTCACACACAATTTCTCACGAAAAACTGAATAACAGCAGAAAGGAGAATGGTTTTTATGTTCAGACAGTGGAGATCAGAGAGCAGCAGTGCTCTGTACAGCCAATGACAGGAAGTAACTGAGTGCAGTTTTCCATTTTTAAGTCCAGATCCACAGAGCTGTCAGATGATAAGGTTTAAGAATGAAAGCCTAGGAAGTCCTAGCTAAATCAAAAGTCAGTTCATAGAATATCAAATAATCGTTAACAATATAAAGTTAACAAATTTCAGAATGCTTTAAAGCATTTTGGTTCCTACAGTATTTCCTCCAGGGAGTAAGATTACTAGATTTATGGCACTAATGATTCATTTATGGAAATATGGAAAGACAGTAATTTCATCTTTTGTTAGTGCATCTAAATACAGAGATATTAAGCCAAATTCTCTTTTCAATGGCAGCAATACTAGTTTCTTAGTGAGTCCAATCTATATAGGGAGACTAAAAGAGCTTGTTCATCCTCACATAAAAAAGTCCAAGAGGGGATATGGTTGCTATATAAATACATCAGACAGGTGGAAAACAGAGAGAGAAAAAAAATCTGTTTCAGCTAAAGGTCAATGCTGGCACCAGAACAAATGGTATAATCTATAATCTACAAATTTAGGTTGTAAATTAAACAAAACTTGCTAAGTATTAAAGAATTCAAGTGTTGGAATGCCCTTCCAAAATGAATGGGAGGAAAGCAAAAATAAATTTTTTAAGGCAGAGCTTGATAAGTCTGTGAATTATGTGATGTGATGTCTATGATGACAGAGAGCTCTATGATCATAAATCATATATATGTTTTCCTTTCCCTAACAAGTAAGGCTCTTGAGCATAATGCCAAATTCATAATACAGCACAGGTCATAGGAAAAGGGCTACAATACTTACTGTAGAGATTACATAACATGGTATATATAATAACAAGAGCCTCTACAATAAACATTAATCACTTTATATAATATCCTAAAAACTTACAGTACATGGTAATAGGCTTTCATATTTAAATGGCTGCTATAAGGAAGACAGTAATCAATTTTTCTCCATGGCCAATGGCAGAGTGTCACAGGAGAAAAGGTCTTAGGTTGCAGCATGGAAGTAATTAAAATTTAGGGAAAAATTTCTAACTTCTAAGATAGTAAAATATTAGAACAGCTTTATAAAGAGGTTAGTGGAATCTCCATTGTTAAAAAGTTTGTTTTAGCTGCTATATAGATGCCTGCTGAAGACAGTCTAGAGCTTTTGATCCCGTCACAGCACAGCATTACTATAAATCTTGAGGTATCTTCTGTCCATATATATCCTTATGGTTCTATGATTAAGAGAATAGTACTGATGTAAGTGAGAAGGGAATTTGGCCAGCATGGCCCTATTCTCTCAGCTCCCCAACCCCATTTCTCCTAGAAAACTAGTGCTCCTAAATTGTTCAGGTTTTATTCTATGAAACAGAGGTGTATTTCCTGATTATTTTTTAAGATGTTTTGCTTCTTAATTTGCATACCTAAGTATTCTGTTGTCATGGAAATCTCTTCCCTGAAGCCCTTGAAGACCAGCTCTCTTGCTTCAATTCTGTTTCAAATTTTCTGCATCAGCTAATTTTAATTCTTACTCCAGGTTTTCCATATATTGTCTTGCCACATCAAAGTGACACAGTCTTACTTGGGCTTGAATCTCTAGGGCCAAAACCTTACCCTGTCCATCTGTAAGAATACAAACTTCATTTCAAACAAGCACACTAAGTCTAGTACAATGCCATTTGTTGACTAAAATGAATCCAGATTTTTAATTCTTTCACTGAAGCAGCATCCACGTTGATAGATGTTTGCCAGCTCAGCAAACAAGTGAAAAATTACAAAAAAGGATATAGCTATAACAAAATTCAAATGGACTGGTTCTAATAATCACAATATAAATGACTTGTCTATGCCTTTCTTTACTTTGGTTGAAGGGAGTCTCACAATCTGTCCTGAAAGCTGAAATACTTGATTAAGGACAAAAAATAATCACATCAGCTTTCCTTCCACATAAAAACTAACCTACCAGTCTCTTACTTTTTACCAGTCACAGCCAAAGGAGGTTCAGGTGTCTTTAGTAATCACAGATAAAAATATTGGAGAGATTCAGGAAGGTCAAGTTAGGACTTTCATGGTGAGTAATTACATTATTGCATTGGATATTACTGGAAGCTTGGACATAAATAGTGTCTTTCACAGAAGAAATGTATGCTAAATATGCCTATAGGAAAAAGACAATTGTGAAGAAGCAGGCCACTAAATTAACAAGATTTAGTTTCTGGAGGGATTTTAGAAGTTGATTCATGCTGAGTTCATCATATAGTCAATGAAAGTTTTACATAAGAAAGAAATAACCTTCGTCTCTGAGCATCAGACAAAAGGTGCTCTTGCAGCTTAATGTTCAAGCAGCTGCTAAGGCCAACCTTACAGCCAATGACCCAAGTCAGCTAAAGGCAAATATACTGCATCGATGAAAGATGCAGGAATATACCTATCTTACTCTCTGGTTGTTTCACCAGTTACCTGACCCAATGTCATCTTGATTTTCACCCAGATTGCATTTATTTGTGCAACAGATCCCACAGAAAGAGAACAATGTCATCTTCTTTCATCAGGAGTTAGAAAGGCAGATGTAAAGCTGTGTGTTATCTACATGCTGAAGCAGAACCTGCTTGCTTCTTTCAACAGCCTCCCATACGTGCAATAACTTGATTAATTAATGACCGAAGTACAGTATAAAGTAGTGTCACTTATTATATTTGTATTTATTATTAAACGTATAAGGCAGGCTTTGGTCTCTTAACTGTTGTCATAAACTTTCCCATCCACCCAATTTGATCCACTAGACTGGGTTAAAAGCCAGAATTCTCTCTCTTAATTACGTTATTCCGTTACTGCAGAATTCTAACTGCTGCAGATCAAGTCAGTTTACTGGTAGTAGATATTTATTTTTGTTTCCATAACTTAAAAAAAAATATATCAGCACAGTGAAATCTGACTTAAGATTGTGAGTCTGTGTGTTTCAAAATTGAAATTATTATCATAACAGGAGAATGTAGTGATTAAGTATAAATTATTGTACTTAGGAAGCTGTAGTTCTTAGTCTTCCAGTTTTAAACACTTTACTCCTCCATTATATATATATGTATATATATTACAGGTTACCATCAGTATTCTTACCCTATTGCATTAAATTGTTATTCAAATTACCCTTTCTGATTTTCAAAGAGAATAGACAATTTTATTTTTTTTTTACATCTTTCAGAAATCTGAAGAATAAAAAGGTAAATTCTCAAATATGCCATTCCTGCCCCGATGTGCTCATTACTAATACGATGTATCAAGAGCTTAGTACTAAGTAGTGCCACTCTGACCATCCAAAACCACAAGGTTGATTCCTCCTGCTCATCAACAAAGCATGACATTGCCTGAAATATTGTAAGCCTGAAACTCATTTTTGGTTCCAATTGCACATCCTTAGTATACACAGAAATCACATTTTCACACTTCCATGTTCTTCTCAACAACTGCAACAGATAGAAACCTTCATTTTTAAACAAGTTAAAGATAAAATTGATCTGAATCTCAAAGATGTGTCTGTACAAAGAAAGAGTATGATGACATGTATGATACAGTTTATGAGAATACTAAATGTGGCACTGCTTGCTGCTTTTGAGATTTGAGACATGAGGTTTGTTAACACCTATGAATGTTTATATTTCCAAAAGAGAGGGAAAATAGAAGGATTTACCAGGTCACAGGCTAGGTTAATATGCAAGGCGTCATAATTTATTCTTCATGGAATATTGAGCTTACTGAATTGCATGTACAAGGTACAGGATATAGGTGGTGCTGAAGAAAATGGATTTATTGCCAAAAGTTAGCTTGGAAGATCCAAGAAAGCTAGGCTTCCCTCTCTGCTTCTCATTTTTGTGAGTTCCTACAAAGAAGCTTCATAGGCACCATTCTCTATCAGTTAGATTATTTAGATCAGTGCCCCCGACTCCAGATTTGCTTCTCTTCTGACGTAAGAATTAAACTTGATCCTAAATTGCCAGGTTTAACTCTTAGGCCTCCTTTGCTCTTCGAAATACTAGGGCTTGATTATCTAATATTGATGCCACTTCATATGACGTCTGTCTTTACACTAGTCACACATAATAAGTACATCTTCATTTCCCTACATGAGAATATTGGTATTGAAGGGAGGATTGCATAGCAACAAGTTTGCTTTTGTGGATTTTATTTGCTCATTTGCTTACCTCTTCTATTTTCCTCCTTTTTCTGCAATTCTTATTTAATTATTATAAAGGCAGAGTTGTACAGTAAATGTTTCATTAAGTCAGTTGAGTGACCAAGTGCTATCAGCCTAGGCTAGTTTCAGCAGTATAAGGGCACATGTAAACTTGAGAAATGCAAAGGATCCGTGACAACAATTTCCAGAGATGACACAGACCCTGGTACGAGCAAGGCGCAGAAAGCCAGGAAACCATAGGAAAACTTAGGAAACCAGAGCTAGGAAGGGACTACAGCAATTTTCCAGTTCCTGAAAGTAAGTTTAAAGGATAAAATAGGTTATGTGACTAATGTAATTAACCAATCAGAATTATTCAAGAAGAATTAAGTCTTCACCACTTTGAAGAAGTAGCACAAAAGCAGCAAGCCTTAGCCACTGACAACATTCCAACATTTCTACACCATACTATTCCCAGCTTTGAAGGGAAGCTAACATAGAAAGGGAAGCCCTACTTCCAGATTCAGTCTGGTTTTGACGCATGTCAGCAGACCACAAAGACAGTTCACTTCTGTTGCACTTGCCTCCCACTAGGGTTAAAACTCTTTGGAGGCCATTTCAGGGCTTTCACTTTCCTTATGTTCAGGGAAACCAGCAAATAAACCAGAAAGTGAGGGTCAAGAGGGAGTACGCATAACCTTTTCCCAACTTATACCAAGCAGTCCTTAGCCATACAGGCAGGACTAATGCAGGATATAGTGAAAACATTTGGCTACAAAGAAGATGAAGACTCCCTTTTTACAAGAAGTCACATGGAAAAGACAAGGGGTCATGGGTACAAGTTACAACTGGGGACACTCTGATTGGACACAAGAGGAAAATTTTTCACAGTGAGAACAATCAGCCATTGGAATAATCTCCTCAGTGAGCTGGTGGATTCCCCAACATTGGACACTTTTAAGATTAGATCATGCTTTTGACAAGAAAGGTTGGACGAGATGATCCTTTAGGTCCTTTCCAACCTGATATTTTATGATTCTGTGATTCTGTGGTTAACTAGTTTATTAACATAAAAGTTAACATTGTTAACTTCCATGTTATTCCTTTTCATACAAGCCATGAAGGGTAAAAAAAGTTTCTAAAATTAGGATGGTGGAACATTGGAAGAGGTTGCCCGGAGAGGTGGTAGAAGCCCCATCACTGGAAACACTCAAGGCCACACTGGGCAGGGCTCTGAGCACCTGATCTGGTTGGAGATGACCCTGCTCCTTGCAGGGGAGTTGGACTGGATGACCTTTGAAGGTCCCTTCCAACCCTAACCATTTTATGATTCTATGATTAGTCACCACATTACCTTGTCACATCGGGTACCTCAGTTCTGTCACAAAAGTAACATCCAATCTCTAGCAAAAGCAATTATTTCTCTGTAAAGTAGACTTTGGGGCTTGTTCTGAGTATGACTCGACAAAAGCTCTTTTAGGAGAAGCAACTATATAAAGAAAATACTGTCACTCACTTGTTAAGGATGACCTAAGCTACCTACTGCATATTGCTCTTATTTATTTATTTATTTATTTTTTTTAATGGAGAGAGGTTGTGACTAACTGTTGAATCAGAAATGAAATTACAGGTTTGTATTCTTTAAAATCTGTTAGATCATTTCATCTCAATCCTACTTTAACAGGAGAAAAAGAAAGACAGTTTACAGAATAAATTACTTTTCAAATGGCATATGTACACATTTAATACTATTAGGGCACAAACTGTCAGGCAAAATGGAATCAAAATGGAGATTGGAAGTTGCTACCATGGCCAGGGCAAGTAAGGTCAGGAAATGTGGAAGAAACTGATTCCACAAAGTCAAAGGTCTATGCAGCAAATATTGCCAGGAACTGTGCCAAAGTCTAAAAAAGCACAGATTAGATGGGAAGATCAGGACAAGCACCAGGCAACAGAATTGAGAAGCAGGACATATATTTAGATAGGAAACAAGTTTAATAAGCAAAACCAACCTGTGTAATAGCCTTGAGAATCTGGCAAGTTTGTGGTAAACCAGCAATCAAGCTCACAACCCCAGTTTCAGCTGCCAGGATTTATTGTGCCTTCATTCTGCTGTAGCAGTGACTGACTGGCTAAAAGTAAAAAAGTTAGCTGGACACATGGATCTTTATATATTGTCAAAGATGATCAACAGACCAGAAGAAGAGGAGACCACAGCCTCATGTTGGCTATATAACACCACACTTTTTAAATTAAAACACTACTTCAAAGCACGACTGTTAAACTCTGCTATGCTGCCTACCCTGACACTGACAGCTCAGCTCACAATATGACTATTGCCAAGTCTTTCTGCATGGCACCCTACTGTGTCACATAGAACTCAGACTACCAGGTCTTGCATTTCGATTACTAAACCATTAGAAAACAAGTACTATAATGCTCAGAGGAAAACTAAGAATTCATGGATATGAGGAAATGTCTACTTAACTTAGACACCTAACGAGAGAGACAACAATTTAAGTGATTAATTCCTATGTTAGGAATTATAATTCAAAACAGCTCCTTTCTACCATATATAATTGAAGACTATATGGACTTCGTACATGTGACATGACAGAAGCAGTATTTTATAAACTGGTACTGTCATGAGTTCTTCATGTTTTTCTCTATAACCTTTGTTGTGTATTACAGTATTCTAAAGTTCTTATGATTAACTATGCACAGTCTTCACTTGGAAGTAACACCCTTCGTATTAATGGGCTTTTTATTATAGCTGACTGATAGCTATCTGCCAGTAACTCTGCCAGTGAGAGTAAAGGACAATAGAATATGCTGGAATTTTTTGTTTGTTTGGCTGGGGTTTTTTTTACTCACATTCAGGAAAACTTGTTCTCAGTAAACTTTCATGTCATGATGACAACAGAGGAAACATAGAGTATCATCTGCCGTAGTACTCTCATTAGACTAAAGTCACCAAACCTGAAAATCACAGAGAAAATAGTCTAGACTAGACAAAGCCAAAAATGTAATGGTTGAAAAGAAATGTATTTGCCAATACCATTCTCTGAACACTAAACAGCAGCAAAGTATGTAGTATAAATTCCAAGCTTTTCACCCAAGTAGCAAATAATGCATGCATTTTCTTGCTCAGGAAGCTTCTCCTGGTCCTTCAGCTGCTTCCCGAAAGTTGATGACACTCATCTACTCATGAGCCTTCTTCCAATGCCCAGCTTTAGCCAAAAATTATATAATTCAACTCATTTAGGTGGCAGATGGTGGCTATATTTCACTAATCACTAAGAAATACGGTGGTAACATATTTCTTGAACAGAATTGAGGACAAACTAGTAACTACGAAAACAACCTTCTGGAGCAACCTATCCAACATCAGCTAGCTGGATTCATGACCTTGAGAAACAGTTTTAAAAAATCAGAAGGGAGTCAAGCTCAAAGTAATTCCATCTGCAAAACACTGTCAACAAAAATGTATGAGACAGACAACAGATCTTGAGATATAGCATGAAATCTGTTATTTGCTGTTTAGCAATATCATCAAACATAAAAGCACACGTGTCAGAAAAATGCTTGAGGGGGAAGTTTTGATGTAGCCTCCTGAAGGGAAGACCTAATAGTGTCCATCAATTACTGAGCCAGAGATCCATGCTACCCTTTCTAATCAGTTCAGAGCAGGCAGTCTGCATTCTTTGAAAACTCGTTTGATACCAAGAGCAGATTCAGCATTTGTTTCTTTAAGATATGCTTCTGTGCAACAAAAACATACAGCATAAACTAAGTCCATGGGCATAAATCCATTATCCAGCAAGAAAAATCGTCATCACCATCATATCAGATTACCCCCGTAAGTGAAAAAAAAATAGTCACAAAATAAACCATAAATGCAATATGATGGAGAAACTTCCTTTAGAACAGCTTTTTTTTTTTTTTTTTTGCTGTGGGAATAAATTCACTAACAGTTAATACAGCTAATAAAAATACAGGGTTTTATAGCATGAAAGACGTTCAGTGAAACTTGTTATCTTCTTGTAATCTATCTTGTAATCTATCTTGAAACTTGTAATCTCATAGGCCTCAAGATTAACTACATCTGTTTTTTTTTTAAAAAAATATGTATTTTTTAGCTTTAACTTGTATAGGACTGTCTTTGAAAAGGGAGCTAAGAAGTCTCTGGTTTCAGTGCTCAAGTGCTGGTTTAGACATGGTAACAAGAAAAAAGCAGCATAGATATTAATCTCAACTCAGCTTCAGTGGCAGGCAATGTGTTGCTGTAACTGCTTGCAACATGCTGATTCAAACTGAGGACATCATTATAATTGTGCGTTATCATGTATTTTTGAAGAAATTGAATTCTGGAATAGGTGTAAAAGCTTAGCAATCCGTATACAGCAACATGTAACAGAGAATGCAGTAAAATCTCCATTTATGTCAGATGTATCAGTAATAGGTATTGGAATGACAAGTAATTTTCAGGTCTAAATGCATTAGGAAATTTCGTTTCCAGAACAGTAATACCCAAATCACCAAAATTATTGCTTTTTTCCCCTCTGAATATTATTTTTCATCTGGATTACTCACTATAAAAGTACTTTTTATTAATGTATCAGAAGGAAAACAGATACCTTACTAATTATTTGCATACCTTACTAATTAAGTCATCTAACTTAGTAAAGGATCATCTAATAGTACTATAGTTTGAATACGGATTTACCAATTCCCTTAGTGAACCCTAACAACCCTCCTTTGTTTCCTTACTTAAAAAAATGAAGCTGGTTTGGGTGTAAGCAGAAAAAGACCTCTAAATTCTTACTGGAACATTCCTGTTGGATATTTTTCAATATACGGAGCTACATAAGACAAAAAAAAAAAGGTTTTTAGGCTTCTGAAGTACAGCACAGAGGATACAGTAACAAAATGACAGCAAGACAAAGCCAGCTATACTGCTTCAAAATAAATTACTTTTAACACTATTTTGTTATTCAAATCATGCAATAAGAACCAATTATTCATTTCATATGAAAGCAGAAGTCCTTCTGATTCAAGTAGATGAATGGACTTGCCTAAAGTCTGTAAGTTTTGACTCAGTATTGAGAAAAAATTAAACCAAAATAAAGGTATCATTTTTACTTTTAGTACTCTGTCTGAGGCCGAACAAAAAGAAAATGAATGAAAGCAACTTGTCATACTGAAAACATATATTCGATGGAAAACATGATACAGCTGCTTATTGCCGTACAGGAAAATTTTAAGGCATTTTCTACTAACTTAAGTTAACCAAAAAGGTAATATATCTAAAAAAAAATCATAATAACTATGTATTCATTTATTCTATTTTTGGAGAAAGAACACTAAATTTTTGGTAAATCTCAAATTATACAGGAGAGAAAATTAATTTTCCAGAGAGAACATAAGGTGTAAATGAAAATTTCCACCTGCAAAGGACTTTGTAAGAGTGGTGAGAAGGAGTGGAAATTCTGAATTGTTGCAGTAGGATTGACTGTGTTCCTGCATATAAATACACAGGAGTGAGACCAAGGATAAACAGCACAGACTGATTACTCTGTAATGGCATGGAATGTTGTTCAGTAAAGGAAAATAAAAATAAAAGCAGAGACTTCTTAACACGCAAGGCAGCAATAACCAAGTTCCTTCTCTATGAATGACCTAGAACTCTCTGTTGAACTTCAGGTGTGACTATCTGCCAAGACATATGCAAATTTCAAATGCAAGTGCAGATACACCAGTCTTATTTGCAGTCTGCTCATCAAATAGGTAATTTACTATTATGCCACTGCTTCAAGAACTTAGGCTATTTTTTCAATGCAACAAATACAGGCTTTAAAGTTGCACAATAGTATTTAGAATTGAGTGAAATTAAGATGTAAAAACAAATGTTCTGTTCTGTTAGTATATTAGTATAGGCTATTATGCATTAGCCAGTGTATTTTCATTCTATTTATAAGGCATATGCTGCTAAACCTATAGTCCTAAATCAAGTTAAGTTACACATTTGCCTAGAAGTTTTGCTTGAGAAAAGGGACTGCACAAGTGAGTATTTTTTCCCCTATTATGGTTTTGTAGAAGTGCTTTGGTCAATAGTAGACTGTTTAAGGGTAATTCATGTGTACCACAGACTGTGACTTTTATGATCACAGTATACTTACCCAAAACAGAAGCACTGTTTGTCTGAGTATAATAGAGGAAAGTAGATTAGCTTTAATGAAATATTATGTGAGAATTCAATAATTTTCAACTGCTGGCCTTGTGCAATAGTTGTCTATAAATTTTTCAAGAATTTTACCTAACCTGACTATTAACACACAATAGGGAATTCCTGGGAAATATTGCAAATGGAGTAATGAATTTAATTACCTAAGGCGTACGGAAAACTTTTAAGAGTAACCTCTATAGCATAATACATATAATTCTCCTTTCTTTCTTCTCTGACACCAGTGGGATTTCTATAGGTAATCGACAGCTTTTATATGACCTCAGAATTCAAATCACTCTTCTTCACTAGAAGGAATCTTGGGGTAAAATGAAAGTAAGGCTCATTTCACAAGACTAGAGTAGAGCACAACTGTCAACCAACTAAGCTTTCATGTAATAAACATCTATAGAAGTCAGCACTTCGAAGTTCTTTCAGTTCTAGCAATGCAAAAGAAAATATTGTGTGGAAACCCTTCATCTAAATAGTATTGCTTCAGCAGAAAAAATTCAATCAAAATCATATAATAAATTTTCTACAAATCTACATGTAGGAGAAGATCATTGGAGAGATATTGCTCTGTTGCTTCTGCATCTCCCTCAAATGAGAGTTAGTGGGTTTGACACATTTCTCATGACAAGTGTCTCAAGAAGGTGTCCTCTTTTGAGTTCTTTGGGGTAATTTCCAAACTTTATCATGCATTTATACATTTACCATCAATCAAAAAAAATACATAATTAATCATGCTCTGAAATCAGCTACTGTTGACTGGATATTCAATGAGTATTCAACAGAAATTAATTTATTTTACAATGAAATTTGAATAGCTTATACAGGAGCTCATGCAAAGGCTGTTATAGGAATTGTCTTTCTGTAATTAGGAATTTTGCTTCCCTTTATTAAAAACACTGAAACAACCTGAGAATAGCAGAAATGAGCATTTCCACATATAATTTTTCTGGTCTTATTGGGGATGGGTTTTTTTGCTTTGTTTCAATGAAAAGGGGCAAGATTATGACTTTGTGAAAAAAATACTGAAGAATGAAACCCTGGGCACATTTTCAAGTGAGTATTTTAATATATTATCAAGTATGTAATAAACATATAGAACTTTGCCATTTAATGAATGGTCATATTAACTCAATTATTTATTCATTCAATCTGTAAATTAAAGATTATCAAAGCCAGACTGATATTTGGAAGGGAATTCTATACAGAAAGCCTTCGTTGTTGGTGGAAACTCTGTTCATTCAGTAAGTCTCACTCTTTTCTAAATAACTGCATGTCTGTCTTCTGAGGTTTCCTCTACTGTAATTCACTGAAAGACTGTTCAATTTAGTGTTTCAGGTAGAGAGATATCATCACTTTCACTGTAAATATTACAGAATTTCAAAGATTCCCTATCAGGCAAAAAGTAAGGTTGAAGAATAAAGAGGAGAAAAGCACTGTGTTAATCTATTTTATGTTTAAGATATAAGAGCAAAGTCTGGTCTAATCATATTATGAAATCAAGTTTTCACACCACAGGCAAGCAGTGGCACATAATATTTCAGTGTATTTCATTTCCATGTGTGCAAGTGGTGAAGTTCACAGAGGCAAATGTTAATATATAACTGGATCTGTATAAACACCTATATATAGGGATAGATACAGGCAAGACAACCCATCACTAGATTTTATAAAATAAAAAATGTGAAATAAATTAACTGAAAGGAAAGCAAGTCTCATGGGGTAATATTAAAGGTAAACTTATTACGGCCTTTAATTTGCTGAAGTCTTAAAAATATAAAAATAATTTTAATTGTAGCAGATACAATAAAACCGTTAATTTGTTCAATGCTTTGGATTTACATGGAAAATCTATTTTAAAATATCTTTTAACAGGAACACTAAAATAGCTTTTTTCCTTTTCTAGTTGGTGTTTAGACTTTGCTTCTGGATATATTTAGATTCAGGATAGCCTCAACTGTAGTCTCAAGGACTGTATCAATGCAGTGACTCAGGTTTCCAAAGAAGTGTACTGATACAGAGATTCACAGGAATCAGAAAATAAAGATAGATTTGCATCGGGTGTATGAAATTACTTTGACATAGGGAATATCTACTGAGATTTTCATACACACAGGTGTTATATGTCTGTCATCTTCTGAAAATACTATGAAGTACCTAAATACCTTTTAAAAAATCTTTATCTTTCTTAGGATCTTTTTAATATTATTTCAGTGTACATTCCTAAATCAACTGCCTCTCACTTCTGAAAATGGCAATTATGTTTTTTTTTTTAATGTAAATATTACAATGACTTCTAGGAGGCTTCCAAAGCAGGCATATAACTCCATCACAATTCCTCAAATATTCTCAAGATCTACTTAGAAACTTAATTATGTAGCTATCTTAGACTTAAGAAAACAACATAATAAACTGAACTTTGTACTTTCTGTTGCAAAACTACTTTCATCTGTTTCTAAACCTTTGCTCCAATAAAAAAAAAAAAAACAAACCACCAACAGTTCACTTACTCTACTGGTGAAAAACAATCCATGCTACCATATTCTGTTTTTGAAAAATACTTACTCAATATGAAATTGGAATTATTCTAGAAAATGACATGGGTTTTTTTGGAAGCTCTGCGCAGCCACAGTATATTTATATGACTCAAAAAGCCTGTTATAAGTTTTACTAAGAAAGCATTACTTATTAATGAGAAGGACAAAATAGAACAGGTAAAGAGACTGTGCTGTCTCTTATTTGCAGCAACACATCTTAGTGCTTCACTGTACTGCAAATTTTCATGAGTGTGGACTGATGCACTTGTTATGAAAGTGCTTTCTTATGTCAACTATTTTTAGGTTTTAGACTTCAGTCATTCACATCTGAAAAACAGATTTTATGTCTAGAACCTCTTAAGAACAGAAAAAAAAAATGTTCCAACTCTTCAGTCCCTCCCTGATCCCTATTCCCATTCTGTCTCACTTGTCTCAGTGTTGTCTGTGGAATAAAGAGTTGAAGTCTAATAGCCAATGTAGCAAAATTAACAAAGAATGCATGGGGGTGTAATGGTGGTACTGTCTGACAGCTCAAAGTTATAATCTTGTGAGTCTCATGCTAGCCAATATATTTTTGCATGGCTTAAAGCAAGAAAACAGAAAAGCAACATGTCTGTGCTATATACGTTTGGAAGAAAAACAAATCTGAGATGATAAGTGGCGTTACTCAGGGATGTTGAGAAAAAAGCTCTTTAATACCTTTTTTTAGTGACATGGACAGTGGGACTGAGTGCATCATCAGCAAGTCTGTTGACGACACCAAGCTGTGTGGTGCAGTTGACACACTGGAGGGAAGGGATGCATCCAGAGGGACCTTGACAGGCTTGAGATGCTCACTTGTGTAAAACTCACAAAGTTCAACGAGGCCAAGTGCAAGGTCCTGCACATTAGTCAGGGCAATCCCAAGCACAAATACAGGCTGGGCGGAGAATGGATTGACAGCAGCCCTGAGGAGAAGGACCTGAGAGTGCTGGTGGATGAGAAGCTCAACATGAGCCAGCATTCTGTGCTTGCAGCTCCGCAGAATTGCTCTGACCGCATCCTGGGCTGCATCAAAAGAAGCATGGCCAACAGGTCAGTGAAGGTGATTCTTTCCCTCTACTCTGCTCTTGTGAGACCCCACCTGGAGTACTGCATACAGCTCTGGAGCCCCAACAGAAGGAGGACATGGACCAGTGGAAGAAAGTCCAGAGGAGGGCCGCGAAGATGATCAGAGGGCTGGAGCACCTCTCCTATGAGGACAGGCTAAGAAAGCTGTTCAGCTGCCAAGCTGTTCAGTCTGGCAAAGAGAAGGCTCCAGGGAGACCTTATAGCGGTCTTCCAGTACATAAAGGGGGCCTACAGGAAAGCTGGAGACAGACTTTTGACAAGGGCATATAGTGATAGGACAAGGGGTAACGGCTTTAAACTGGAAGAAGTTAGATTTAGATTAGATATAAGCAAGAAATTCTTTACTGTGGGGGTGGTGAGGCACTGGAGCAGGTTGCCTAGAGGAGTTGTGGATGCCTCATCCCTGGAAGTGTTCAAGGCCAGATTGGATGGGGCTTAATTTGGTTTTGGGAAGCTGTATGGTTCTTACTTATGATTAATATAAGGGTCTAGAGTCTTCCTAATCAGAAGTTGAGTTAGTAGCTCAGGAAGACACCTTTTACAAGAACTGGCTTAAATTCAAGGGAGCAGAGTATTCAGTAAATCACTGCTCAAAAGCATCCAGCAGCTATTCTGAGGCCTTATATAAATTTCAAAACAGCTGAATGGAATCAAATCAGGTACAGAAAAAAAGAAACTTCTTTTTTTTCATAATAGAGAAAGAAGGCAACATGGGAGTGGGCAAGATTCTAGTCTTCCATTTGGGTGTAGTCCTTCTTGCAGTCATCCAAGGAGCTTAGAGCAGAACAATAAGAATTAGGAAACTCCAAAGATAACTATGTACATTTAGTTTAATTATTCTCATCAATTTGAAATACATATTTCTATTGCTTTGCAATAGAAATATATTATCATGACTACAGTGCACTCCATGATAAGTGAGAGGTTGTTCTTCCTGGAGGACTGTGGTATTTTGTACATAATATCTATATATGCAAATACATTTTATATATGCACACACATATATGCCTCTGCACTGTATGTATGCAGATATATGATACTGGAAGTATCCTTTTTCCTTGTTTAATAGAAAGCCTAATGCCAGTCTTTGTATATTACACTAAACAATAAACAATGTAAAATGGAAAGAGATATTACTGGTGGATGTAATATCTGTACACATGGCAAGGATGTATAAACCAACTATATACTAATGCTATGTAATAATATATAAACAGTTTTGATAAAATAATCTACAGAGAAATACTGCATCTAAAAGACCTTGAAAAGACCAGACTGACTGGGTGTCGTTGTTCAGCCCCGATCGGGACCAGACTACGCAGTCTCTCTCCCACTCCCCCCACCCTCCAAGAGAACAGGGGGAGAATTGGTAAACAAACATACAAACAAAAACCACGTGGGTTGAGATTGAACAAAAAGTAAATTTAACAGCAATGACAAAAGAAAAACAAACAGTGATGGAATACAAATACAGTACAATGCCTTACAACAAATCTCCACACCTAGTTTCTTCCAAGTAACAGGAGACTCCCTTCAGCACCCTCCTCACTTATATACTGAGCATGATGTCAGATGGGATGGAATAGCCCTTTGGCTAATTTGGGTAAATTAACCCCAGCTGTTAGCTAATTAATTAATTAATTATCCCAGCCATAGGGGCTACCAGCTTCAGTTCTCCACCCAGCTCAGGTGAATATTAACTCTGTCCTAGCCAGAACCAGGACACTGGGACATCATCTAGGACAGAGAACTGTTTGACATAGATCCTGTACATCACTGACAGTAAGAATTCTAGATGGCTGCAGATCTCTAACTCCCTTAGAAACACAAAAAATATCTGAAATGGAATTAAATAGAGAACTATCAGTAAGGCAATCACTAGATAATTAGAAACCATTTGGCAACATTAGCAGTGTAACTCAGTCAAAAGAACTTGATCTCTCGATATTGATAAATACAGCAGTGAAGTTAATGATAATAGTAAAAATCTAATATGATACTAAAGAAAAATAATGAAATAAATTAAAATAAATGTATGCACATTTAAATGCCTAAAGTTGTTGTGCCATTAGGTGGTTTTGTGTAATAGCTTTATTACTCAGGGAAGAAAATTGATCATAAAATAAAGTTAGTAAATGAGCTAACAAACGATCAGCAGTTGTTTGTAGAAGCAGTTTTGATATTGTCCTCTGTTAATCAAAAGACTAATTGACTGGATTGAATAGTTAGTGAAGAGCTATAGAAATTAAGAGCAAAAAGACCATTTCTTAATCTTAGCTTTCAAGACAACCTACAGCAATGTCTACCAGGCATATCCACTTCAAACTGATCCCAAAGTGCTCCAAAACACTGAGAAGAATATGAAAATCATACTGGGAGCATTCACCATATATTGCACCCTGGTATCTAATTAGTTAAGGGCTTTCCCCCCAACCTCCCAATTTAATACCAATCAAAAAGGTGTCTGTCCTTCAACTGCAACATATTTTTTAAAATTTCAGTCCATATATGGATGTGATCATCAGCAAATAAATAATACACATTTGAACAGATACTTACAAATTTTTCTGTATCAGAATAGAGAATAAACAATTGTTAGTTATTTTTAATACTGCTCCTATTGCAGTATTATTGCAGGCTCCTATTGCCTTCAAGTCACAGATCAAAGCCTACATCCTAATAAGGATGGAATTATGGAAAATTAAGGCCTGCTCCTCCAGTTAGACAGACGTTAAAGCCGTCGTTCAAGTGTAATCACTGTGATAGAAGAGTTAGTTTATACTGTTTCTTGAACTGATCCCTACATTACTCAAATTAATTTTAACTATTTTTCGTTTGTGGAGAACCAGTCAACTTAGTGATAAACAGTAAGGTTATAACTTTCAGCCCTTTCTAAATTCAGGTTAGTGGATGAGACAAGAGGATGACCTAGAGACTGAGAATCAAAGATAACGAAAAGTAAAAATATACCATAGAAAGAACCCAGAAAACAATGTAAGCAGTAACTGAATTAGAGTAGCTGACAAAATATCCCTGTCAGGAAATGCAAGTACAGAGTGGCCAAGATAGTTCATCTGATACACAAAAATTTCATGAAATTAAATGAAAGAGATGAGGAGATACAAGTTGATCAATTAAGTAGAAACTAAATAATGCTGAAAAAAAAGCAATTTTCATTAATTTACAAATGTTAAGTGGAAAAGAATAAAAACCTAAGAGCCCTAATGTATCAAAAGAAATCTTCAAAAAAACAAAACAAAAAACAAATAATCCCTGGGTTTAGCAACATGAAAGCACAGCCTGCAGCAGCTGCTACCAAAGTATTTCAATCACCCTGCAAAGATGAGCACCTCCTAAACCAGTGAGGCTCAGTTTTTATCCATGCAAGAGACAGAAAACAATTCTGAAGTCTTTGCAGATGCAGTATTCGCACAAAAGGGGGCAAACTGTTATTATTTGCCAACTTTCTAGTCCATCTTCACACAGTTCCATTATGATACATAATGTTGACTGAAAACACAGTATTCATTTCAACTTGTATTCAAGTTGGTATATGACTAAAAGAATAATCTGAATCACTGAAAATGCATTATTTTTCTGAATTTGGTCACCAATAATGAAAATAATGCATAGTTACTAAAGTGTCAAAAGTTATTATTTTCTCCATGAGTAGCATAGAACTTAACTGCAAATACAACTTGCTCTTGTTGAGCTCCAGCTACCTTCCTAATCACATTTTATAGGTCCTTCAAGTAATCACCAAAGGAGTTACGGCACATAGTCTACTTCAGAAGTGTAGCTTTAGTAATTGGGCCGGTGATGTTTTGTATGTATTGAAACACTTAACTAACAAATTCTTAGCAGCATCTGTGATAAATGATAACTTTTGAACTGATGCACACTGTTTATAATGTTATAGGTTTTCCTGTATTTAATGCACTTATTAAACTCAACACTCTTGAATATTCATTATTTTGTAATAGTTTACCAGTTGTGCACAAGTAGAAAGAATATTGTGGAGAAAAAGAAAATGTGCTAGTAGAGGGCGTCTACTAATTACATCCTGTCTGCCAGGAGAAGAAACTGTACTAACTTCCTAAAGAAAATTCAAAATTTAGCACTTTCAGAAATCCCTAGGTCTGTGTAATATTGTTTCTGAAGAATTGTATTATGTAAATGGGCAAAGACTCCAGCCATCCTTAATACTGGAGAAAAAAAGCACACAGGATATACAAATTAATTTTCTTATTCTTTTTCATATAAATAGCTCATAAGTTCTGCCTCTTGAAATCATAATATTTCTTAAAGAGTGACAAAATGTACACCTAATGGCTTTTCTTCAGCAACATTAAAACATACTTTAAAACACTTAAAGCATTAAGTGTCCCTTTTCTTTCAGTGAAGGAAGATGTGAGCAAGGCTTTATTTAGCAATCTTTTTAGGGGAAAAAGCAGTTATGTCAAAGTTTCTAACTCACTTGCCTAGGAAGGCATCCTGCGTGACATGGCCACTGTCGTGACACTGCACTGTAGCTGGGAGTGGCAATACCTACCACATCTACCAGTTTTGCCAAAGTCCAGACCCTACAGAGTGCAGTTGGAAATCTTTGCTATAAAAATCAGTGTAAACAGGTTACAGGCTGTTCCTGTCAAAACAAACCTGTTTGTGCTAAAGCAACAGATCTGCTTATATGTAAAAATTCAAGATGAATTTAGTCTGCTTTCAAAGTACACAAAATTTTCACTGACAGATATTATTAACATTCATTCAAATTAAAAATGTTTTTCCTTAATATTTAAAACAAAACAAAAATCTAAAAGAATAACAGCAGCTGTGAAATTGTTATTAGAGAAGATTACTGTACTAGCTCATAAGTCTAAATATTTCTGCCAGCTAACAGCTTTGTTAAAGCAGCAGAAGAAATAGACTAAAGTGAAGTTGGCCATATTACCCACTTACTTGTTCTAGGAAATTTGAATTCTTACTGTAGAAAGTTATAAATGACATTTTGGGACACTTTTCTTGAGTAATATCTATATTTAATGTGCTGAAATAGTATGTGGCAAATTCTAATTAGAGTTAGGATCACAGTAATTTTGGTTCCCATTTTTCATTCCCTTTTTACATAATCTGCGCAATTTTGATTTTTTTTTTTTAGGTTTTTTTTTAGATAAAATAGTGCTTCATTACTGTTTTAATGTACTTCTTTACCATAGAAAATTGTCCATTATCTTTAATAATGAGTTACGTTCTGAAAGCTGAAGTTCTTATCAGTGTCTAGAAAATCACACATTTGAGCACCAATTAATAGACAAATTTGAAGCAGATTACAAGAACTATGAAATGAAAATTATCTTAGAAAATACTGTGAACAGATTTTTTTTTTTATAAGTTGGTAGCTTCCATCTTGGGCAGAGTTCTATAGCCTGCATTAAAAACATCTGTTTTTTTCTCTATTTATTTATTCTGCTATTATCCAATAAACCAGTGTTCTACTTATTACTATTGCTTGTTTTAAACTGAACTCATAAATGCAACTGTAGACTATTAAGGCGAATGACAAGGTTAAAATGGGTAGTTTGAAATGCAAGTATATGCTACCCCTGTTTTCCAGGAGATGGTAGGTGGCTCTATGCTTGCATAATAATTATAATCATAAATTACAAATATTTTCACTCTTTAATCTCATGACTGCTAATATAAATGTATAAGTAATTCCGAGAGCATGGGGTTAAATCCCGGCCTCTCCTTTTGTAGACGAATGTCTAATAGCAGCTGCATAGAGACACCCACTGCTTTCCTCCATGCCTCTTTGCTTCTTGCTGTAATGCGGCGTAACTTCAGGGGTGGGACTGGAGAGTTTCCCATTACACGAGTGTTTTTCTAGCTTGACCATAAATTATGATTTCTTGTGAATCCCCCTAAGCTGTTGGTGAGCTGAGTTGATGATGATCAGAACATTCACAGGAAATACATGGTTTTAAGTCCTCTCAGGCAAGGAGGAAACTGAATTCAGTCCTGCTTCCTGAGTACATGCTCTACCTGCTATGCAACTATTGAAAAGGTTGCCTTCTCCTCCAACATTTTAAATTGAAGAGTTAACACTGCTTAGATTTTACAAGAATAGGTGTAGATACATATCCTCATGAGAAGATTGCAAATAGTGCCCTTGTTTGGCTGGATCTATCTTTACAAGCAATATAGAAATCCAAGGCTTGAATTTTACCATGGGCTCATTTATACACTGTTACTGTAGCTTAACTTACAGAATCCTAAGCCACTTACTAGCTGGAGGCTTTCCATGGCTATAGCAATCATTTATATTAATGTATTTGTAAGATTCAAGAAGATGCATGATTTCAGAGGGGTCAACCCATTGAATCAATAGCAAAACAGAGCACCATGGTTATGTGCTGGTGCATAGCTCTCCCTGAAATATTTGGGGATGTTCTTTTGTTAGCCTACAGTTTTCAAATAAAGAGAACAATGATTTAAATGCATCTCAGTATGTATATTATTTGTCTAATGTAGCATATTTTCTTGTCACTTTCACCTTCATGTTCTTCTTTCCAGCTCATTACAGCTTGTCTCCAGCTTGCCATCACTTCAGCTCTGATCCTGATGCTGTTTCTGCAAAGGCAGCACTTCTATATTAAGTTCTGTTGGTTCCAACAAAATTCTCATTCAGAGCAAAATGTTCACTTGTAGAATTAGGACTCTAGTTTGTAGAGTCTTCTCTCCTATTATGCAGTAACTAAATTCAATAAAATGATAGTGTGTCTTGTTCTCAGCTGCAGTTTCTTGACAGTATTGTGATGACTATAAACACCACCATTAATTACAGATCAGTTTAGGAAAAACACAAAACAAAGCTCAATAGACGTGACAGTTGAAATATTAGATGAAAATGCACTGGTTCCTTCTGTGATGGTTTTTGACATTATTCATTCTGTACTTGAGTTTTAGATTAACTACCTTGGTTCCCTGTACTCTTTTCAGAGACAAATGTGAGGTTAGGGAAATGCTCATATATGTAAGCAAGTTAAATTACTTTTATGTTTATTTAGTTGTTGAAAGGAACGCATTACTATGAAATGTGAAAGAAACATCTATATCCTACAACCAAAATCACATAAGAAATTAATGGAGACCATGCTGGCAATAGTAGCTTTTGCTGATACAGGTTAAAGTTGTTAGAAACATCTTTTCAGCACATGAAACAATGCTGTGCGTCCTGTCACATCACAGGACTAAAGACTACAGGAAGATTTGCCTTTGCCTGTTTCCTGTTCCATCAGGCCACCGTGAATTGCAGCCTAGCAATGCTTAGAAACTTTCCTCAGTAGAGCAGAAGTCAAGCTCCAATACCAAGGTTTAAAACCATGAGATACAGACATCTCTGTGAGGAAGTCAGTAGTGCAGCACTCAAGATCAATGCATGAGGTTTGAGAGCTCTATCATTAATCGTAATTTCTACCTTGTTCTGCAGTTCTTCTGTGCTACACTTCTGACTAAAAAAAAAAGAGCCATACTGAATATATTTGGGGAAAAAGAAAGTGTCTTCCTGCCTAAAGAAAATATACCTGGAAAAATCTTTTACTGTGCTTTCACTATGATATAGCTAATATCTTTTTGAGATAAGTTATAGCTACATATTCAGTTATACATGTGCTCTTCATCATGCAGAATATACTTTTTTTGCTTCTTAGTCCCATATGAGACTCCTACCATATCACATTGAGTACCTACATTAATTTTAATGAAAGTTTTTAAAGATTTATAATTTATATTTTATTGGCCTTTAAAATTTTCTTGTGTTTAGATATTCACGTAGAAATTTTTTATTTAATTTTATCTGCAACCCTAAAGAAAATTTTGAAATTATACATTACTCAGTTCTGGTTTACACTATATGCCATGCATCTCATTGCTATCAATAAAAGATGGATTTCTAGAAATAAGCAGAAATACTTGTCACCTGAGTCTTAGGTGATAAAATTCAGCAAAAGCTCCTTTGGACATATTTAGATGCACTAATACTAGTGCAGAATTTGATCAAAAAAGCTTTACTTAATTATACTACTATGAAATTTATTTACCAAAAAAAAAAATTAATGTATTTGTTGAATTCAGCCTATATGCTGCAGCTACAATACTTTAATTTCTTTTCTGGATTAATTTAATTTCTTATTTCTCAAGCAATACTTGGTGCTGAAAGGCAACATGTAAGTAAAATTGATGAAACACTGTACTACTAATGCTTAATTTCCTGTTTCACTTTCTTCTCCCCAGTTGTTACTGGTGACAGACTCCCCACTGCCTAAAGGCAACATTAAAAGTCATTCACATGTGAAATTTCTAGTTTTAGCTAGAAGTTAAAGGAACTAGATAGCACAAAGAAATTGGCATGATTTTGGCTAGCATACCTGAAGACAATACAGCTTTACTACTAGTGCAATCTGTAATAAACATTCTATTAAAAATATTTATGAAGAAACATCACATCTTAGACACCAATATTTTATAGATAAATTTGTTTTACAGCTTTCTTTCAATAATACTTGAGAAAACAAATAAATAGTTAATTTGTTTTAAACGCATGATTAAAAGAGCCTAGGCTTTTGCAGTGCCTCTCACATAAGCTGTTAAAGACGCACTTAGTGCTACGCAGGGAATGCAAAGTTACTCTGCTATGACAGAAGGTTTAACAGCTATTCCATATCCTATCTGGAATTCCCAAAGCCCATAGATAGAAAAGTCTCTTTTTCAAACTTAGAAAGCCTACAGCTTTTGCTGTACTCTGTTTTGGTTCCCCTCCTCCTACCTTTTAATTGCTTAGGGAGATTAGCAAAACTGGCCCAGAACCTATCCTGCAGCATTTCAGAGTGCTCTCTGTTCTTAGTCATGTAGCCAAATTGATTTTACCAATAATGTCTACTTTTACATGTTTTGATCCTATATAGGCTCTGAATTTATGATTCAATTTGACTTTATTTGGCTCTTGTTCTTAAAAGGATCATAAATTTGCTGTTAATGTTTGATTGTATTCCATCTGCTCTCAAGGTGACTTCTATTGTTTCAGTACATACTATGGAGTTACCTGCCAAACAATCTTTCTGCTGCAAGGCTATGTGTTTTTCCAGGAATAGTTGTAACATGGTATTTCATTCTTGTTTCATAAGCTGATTATCAACAGAGCTGGATCATAACATTCAATTCATCTGAAGCATTATATTTTCTCTTTGGAAAGCACCTGTAACTTTCCATTTTCTTTCAGACTGACTTGGCCCGGTATTCGACGTTACTATCACTGAAGAAACCATAAACATTCCCCAGCAGTTGAACCTTGGCTTCTAGTTACGGTATGGTAAGAACATGTATATTGCACGGCATGTTTGAAACCAAAGGCAATGCTTCTGGTACAGGAAAGCTTTGAATCACAAATTTCTGGAGCTGGAAGAGTATTCTGGGAAAAGTAACTATAAACTTGGCCTATTCTTATTCTCTTTCTTAGACAGTATCATGTTGGCCAGCATCACTAACAGGAAACTAGATGAGACAGACTGCTGGTTTAACCTGGCATAGACATTTTCTTGGGTTTGTCTTAGCTACCTCACACCAACTGCCTCTGTGTGTGCTCATTCATGTACCCGATAGAGTGTGCTGAGGTGTGAGTGAGAACCTCAGTGAGACCATCTTCCTGCAGTTGTAATCCAGATCCTAACCTTAGCAACAGCATTCCACTCGGGTAAGAAACATAGTACAAACAATGGAGGAAAAAGCACTGACACTAAGTCATAACTGTTTCTGATTTTGTTATAGAGAATGAACTGAAATTCAGCAGGTAGTAAACAGACTCTCTAGACCCTTTACAACAAAGTCTTTTTTCTTCCACAAGGGCTTTCATAGTTTTCCATTTAAGCAAGATACCAACAGTTGTCTGAAAACTGAAGACAATGTTCTTATACCAGTTGGAGGCAGGGGGCTTTTTTGTTTGTTTTTTTTTTTTTTAAAGTATGAACTTAATTCAATACATCAGTCTGGAATCCACCCCTAAACCTAACTCTATACCTACTGTTTCAGGTAAGCAAGGACTCTGCAAAGTGAGAGGAAGCTTCTGCTGGAAACAGTTTTTTAGTCATCACTGAATTTATCTGAACAGATTCTATTAGACTAACTTTCTGAAGCTTTGTATAGAAAAAACCCCACCTTTTATATAAGCCACAATGTGAATTCCAGCTTTCTAGATAGGCAAGATTCTCAGGACTTCTACATATTGAGAAAAGAAATGGCTCACATGAACCAGCTTTGGTCCACTATTTACCTCTTTGAGCTTGGCAGTTTTAGAATAGAATTTCTACATGGACCACATTATCTATAAACAAAACACTTAAACTATTACTAGACTCATTCATAGAAAAAGTTCTCTGAACACCTTGAAAACTGAGAATAAGGCTTTTTTTTTTAATTACCCTCTAACAACTCCCTATTCATATGCCTATCAAAATCACAGCTCCCAGTCTCCAAGACTTAAACCCCAACTATAATACTAAATAATAGCTTCCAGATGGGTAGGAAACCCAGAACTACTAGAAAATGAATGGGAAGTGAGTCACAGCTGCAGGTAGCATCTCCCAAATTATATCTTCCAGCCCATCTGAATTAATTAAATTCACTTCAGCAGCTACATTAGCTCTGCAGAAGCAATTCTCTACAACGATATTCCAGCCATAACCTGATTCTTTAAAAGAAGAAAGCTGCCTTCAATTCCTTGACATTTCAAGAAGAAGCTGTTCACAATAACTGGTAATAACCCTTCCTTAAACTCTGTGCCAGCATGTGGCTTTACAGACTTTTTCTGAAACTCTTGATTATACTTCAGCAAGATAGTAAGCATGTCACAGAGGCTGGGAAAGCAGTCTTGTGTAACCTACTGCTCACCTCTGGCATTATGGTTGTTTAACAACTGAAGTGGCTTTCTACTACAAACCTAGCCTTTCAGATAAGCATGTTAATCAGTCTCTGGTTGTTGGCTGGTCTCAGAGATGCTGTGGGCTGCTACCAGTTCCTCTCATCAAGCTTTTCACAGTTCTCAGTTTCAGGGCCTGAATTCATTCAGAAAGTTTGTGATCTCTTCCCCACCAGAGGCTCAGGTGCCTGTCTTCATGTTGCGTTAGGAAACTAGCCACTGTACCATGGCTGTGTGTTCAACCTGACGTGCCCCTCTCCTCAAGCTGGGCTTTTAGGGCCCACACAGCACCAGCTACAGCAAGCCTCAAGGCCTTTCTGTAGCTGCTGGGCCAAAGCTGCCTCACAATAGCAAGCCTTCTCTTCAGTACTTTTTGTGCATGCCGTTGTAGATATAACATTATAGAAACAACTTACAAAACCTTATGGAGAAGTAAGGCAAGATGGCACAGCACGCACCCACCTGCTCGTTTTCTGCTCAGCTGCTCCCCCGCTTCAGGGCCTGCATTGTCCTGGAGCTGTCCTGTCTGCATCTGTGACGGGGGTTAGATTCTGGCTTTTACTGTAATCAAGGGAAATCTTCCTTCTGCTCTCAGCTTAGGGATTTTCAACTCCAAGACTGCAGATCGAGTGAAGCAACCTAGACATACACACTGTGCCTGGGAGCAGAAACACCTCATGGCAGGGAGTACTCGAGCAGGGCAGGCCCAGAGTCTGAGGCTGGATCCAACCAGGAGCCCAGATCATCAGGCAAGTCCCATGGTGACAACAGGGCCAAGACCAGGCTGGGCTGCCAGTATCTGGGTAGGGGTCAGGATCAGGCCTGTTGAGGAGAACTGGGGTCAGATATAGCCCTGGGCATCAGGCACCTTCCTGGGGATGAGAACAGGCCAAGACCAGGCCAGGATGGGGGCCTGCTAAGCTGGGCCCCTGGCCAGGCCCCAGCTATGGGGAACTGGAGAGCAGCCCTGCTGCAAGTGTCACTAGGGCAGGGACTGGCTGACCTGGGGAGCGGGGCTGAAATGGCATCCTGGGCCACAGCTAGGGTGGAGGAGCCCCAGAGGGGCTGTTTCAGACAGTCAGGGCTGGCAGGGCCCTCAGGACCTGGACACACCGTTTCCTAAGCACCAAATTAAGATAAGAGATTCATTATATTCACTCTGGTATTTGCCAACAGGCAGTAAGGTATTCATAAACAGCACCCAAATCTTTATTGCAAAACTTCAAATTTCCTGACTGTGATCATAGCAACCTTATCTTTATTCGGTGGATACTTGGAAATCATTTGCAGACTGATAAGATGTCTCCCCTTTCCTCCTCTCTTCTTCTCTTTCTTCTCCTCTTTTCTTCCATCTCGCTAAGCCTATATAAATGTAACCTGTATAACCTATCTAAATTGTCTTTAGGGCAAACTGCATCACTTGCTAAAGTGTTTAATCCAAAGCACATTTTATTTAGTGGATAGATTCCCAAACATGGGCTCTCTTCATAAATCAAAGAGCTAATCCAAGCGATCACTTGGCCATGCCCTCAAAGGTAACTTTACATGAAGTGTCATAGTCTTTGATGTCTGTGAGTGTTCAGAACATTAATTTTAATTCCCTCCCAAAGGGCAGTACCTCCCACCAAACGATGTTCTGCACTTCTACTTGGGCAAGGCAGATCAAAGAGGAAAAAAATGACGGTATTTGACTATATTTAAATCTAGGACCCGCTGGATGTCCTGATGTGATTTCTCATCCACACCTCCACCCAGTCTCCATTTATTTAAATGAGCGTTGAACTTTTACCATGAGGTTACCTTTATATACCTGAAAACACTAACTATGCATAAATCCTCCTGGAAAGGTGTTTGTTGTGTTAAAATACAAAAATTAAGATAGATGAAGATTGCTTGCTGATTAAAATGTATGATTCTTTCGGAATAGAAGTATGGTAGTTGTAAACACATTTGCCTATTTTCTTTTTATAGCTAAAGTCTATGCCATACACACAGATATAATACAAGTGGTTTCCTTAGCAACCATCAGATTCTGAAGGAAACCACAAATTCAATATTTCTAAGTAACAATAACAGAGAAAACCAATTAATTCCAGAATATTAATTTCCATCTATCCTAAAATTATTAGTAACTATTGCAAACTGAATTATAGTACATCATTATCCTTCAGAGAATGAACTTCTCCAAATTAGTTTAGTAAATTTTCTATATTAGTTTGGAAAATTAAATGAAAAAAAATTTGCATATAAGTGGTAGTAAACAACCTTCCCCTTTCTATCTACCTATTGCAGCATTTTAAATTTCACCTAGTATTTCAAACATCATTAAAATCGATTAGTGATAAACAGTGTTTTGTTTATAAAGCAGAGAAGCAGAGAACAAGCTGGTTTACAATCTCAGATTGCTTTTGCTCTATCCACTAACATGAATTTATAAAAATTCAAAATAACACTGGTGGCTCCCATCTATGTGAAGATAAACTTTCAAAGGGGAATTGAATGTGTCCTTTTAAATGAGATTTTCCTAAGTGTGCAAACAGATAGGATGAAGGAATAACTGCTCTAAACTTCCTCAGTCCATCTTAACCCACTTCTGACTTTCAAGCCAAGAATAACAAATTGTGTTAACTCTTTAGCTACTGAGGAATTTAAATATCTGAGGAGTTTACTAAATTTAGTAAACACTTATACAGTTTCTTATTATGGAAATGACAGAGATTTTGTTTACTCTGAGAAGTGCAGGATGCAGACATTGATATTCATTTTCTCAGCATTTTGACTTGCCTAATTTAGAAATAAAAAAAAAAGGCTCTGCTCTGAGTTTCCCGAGAAGACTAATCGCAAACATCAAGAAAGGCTTTGCTGATTTTTTGTCATCCATAACCCTCATTTACCAAATTTCTTTTGTAATACCCTATAACTAATCCAACAGATTTTCCTCTACCCTGTCATTGGGATCAAGTTATTATACCCCACTCCACAATTTTGGGAAAAGAGATGCCAGCTCTTAGCATGGACTAAGCTGGATCTGTGCTCAAGGTCTCAGCTTCTGTGATCTGAGACATACCTTTGAGAAACTGGGACAGCTGACAGGGCTCAGCTGACAAAGTGGGGCACGACTGTCCCGTGCAACAAACTGGCTGGACTTATAAACAGAACTTTAAACTAGATTTAGCAGGGGAAGGGGATGGAGTTCTAAGCAGTAGAAAAGAGCCAGGAGTTGCTGAGGCATTAGGAAGCAACAGGGAAACACCTGTGAATTGCACCAAGGGAATTAGGACAAACTCCTCTAAAAAGATGATGCAGCCGTAGCCCAGCTGAATACCAATACATACAGCATGGGAAACAAACAGGAGGAGCTGGTACCTGCTGCCCCGATGGAAAATTATGACCTGATTACCATCACAGAAACTTAATGGGAGGAATTGCACAATTGGAGTTCTGTGATTGATGGCTATAAACTATTCAGAAGGGACACCCAAGGAAGAAGAGGTAAAGGAGTTGTCCTCTATGCCAAAAATGGGATTAGTTGCACAGCGCTCTTTTTGAAGAACAGCAACGTGCAGGTTGAGAGCTTATGGGTGAAAATTAGAGACCAAGCCAACAAAGGACATGTGCTGGCTGGTGTCTACCACAGGCCACCTGATTAAGGAGAGGAAATTGATGAAGAGTTCTTTCTTCAACTGCAGGAAGCCTCATGCTCACAGGGTCTGATCCTGATAGGAGACTTCAAACACTTGGACATCTGCTGGAAAAGCAGCACAGCAAGCTGCAAGTAGTCCAGGAAACTACTGGAGTGCATTGAGGACAACTTCCTAGTACAACTGGTGGAGAGTCTGACCAGGGGAGAGGCACCACTAGACCTGCTGCTCACTAAAGTAATAGAACTTCTTAGTGATGTCAAGATTGGAGGTAGCCTGGGATGCAGTGATCATGCCCTTGTAAAATTCTCCATCTTGAGAGATCTGCAACAGGTAAAAAGTGGAGCCAGGACCCTAAACTTCTGAAAGGCAAACTGTCAGCTGTTTAGGGCACTAGTACTTGGGACCTGTTGGGAAAATGCTCTCAGAGATAAAGGAGTAAATGAGAGCTGGGAAATGTTTAAAGACATTTTTCTTAGGGTGCAAGAGCTCACAATCTTGATATGCAAGAAGTCAGACAGGGCAGGCAGGATGCCAGCTTGGCTAAGTCATGACCTCTTGGCCAAACTAAAATACAAAAACAAAATGCATAGGCAGTGGAGACAGGGATCCTGGGGAGACTATAGGGATGTGGCCTGGGAGTGCAGGGAGGGCATCAGGAAAGACAAGGTGCAACTGGAGCTCAGCTTGGCTAGAGATGTAAGAAATAACAAGAGTTTCTTCAGATACATAGGGCAACAAAGGAACATGAAAGAAACTGTACCCCTCTAATGTGCAAAGTGGGAGATCTGGCTACAATCAACATGGAGAAGGCTGAGGTACTCAACAACCTTTTTGCCTCAGTCTTCACCAGCAAGTGCTCTAGCCACACTGCCCAAGTCACAGAATCCAAAGAAAGGGACTGGGAAAATGAAGAACTGCCCACTGTAGGAGAAGAGCAGGTTTGAGACCATCTAAGGAACTGAAAGGTGCACAAGTCCATGGGACCTAATGAGACGCATCTGCGGGTCCTGAGGGAACTGGCAGATTAAGTTGCTAAGCCACTATCCATCATATTTGAAAAGTTGTGGCAGTCCAGTGAAGTTCCCAGTGACTGGAAAATGCGAAACATAACTTCCATTTTTAAAAAGGAAAAAAAATGAGGACACAGGGAACTACAGGATAGTCAGTCTCACCTCTGTGCCAAGTAAGATCATGGAGCAAACCCTCCTGAAACGTATGTGAAGGCACATGGAAAACACACAGGGGCTCTCATCTAGAGCTTGATCTAAGATAATTTCCAGTCAGTGCTAATGTTTGTTTCAATCCCTATTGAGTTCCAGTAGGTGTCTTTGGATTTAAAACCTCTGATGCAAAAGTGCTGAGATTGCAGTTGCTTGGGACAGACTACTTCAAGTTTACAAGATTCTCTTTTGTAAAATCTGAAACTTTCCTTCCCCTTCCCCCCTTAATCTAAAACACCAAACTCTAATCTAAATTGGGACATCTCCAACAAGAATTTGCTTCATAATTCATAAAAATAAAATACATAGCTATGGTTTATATGGCAGCTAGAGCTCAATGCTCTCAGTTAAAATGTGGCAATGTGTTTCAGGATCTGACTTTTTTTCTGTGAGTGGAAAAAAAAAGTTTATTTCATTTTGATGACAGCTGACAAATGCTGATTCTTCCCTCTGTTTCAGCTATCTGTGGGATGGAAGGAGTGGCCATGAAACCTGTTGCACAGCCACCCAACTCAATGTTTATGAATTTAATACTACAGATAATGGCATAAATCCTCCCATAAAACAAGACATTTCAGGAAATTCTTACTGATCTAAGATGAAACAAAAGAATTATTATCCCATACATGTTTTGTCCAAGAAAATCCTTTCCTACCTTTACATCCAATTGCATATGGCTCATAAATTCAGATTCCATCCAAATGTTCATTTCTGTAAGAAGCAAGAAGAATTTGTATGTCTACACAACAGTGATTCTGCAATGACCTCCTCTGAATGTTTTAAGACTAGTTTGCACTGCTAGTAATCCAGCATGAGATCATATTTCACATATTGAAGTAAAGGCCAAGGGCTTCAATAGATAATGTTATTTTGTACAAGCTCAGTTGCTGGAAAACTTCCATTCACTCCCTGTGTAGCAGATGATATCTTAGCAATGGAAATACTAGAAGCACCAAAAATTAAAGAAGTTGCAATTTTTGCAGGTGTAGAAATGAACAGTCTTTTCTCAATGTAAATTCTGAACAGCTTACACAACAGGACAAGGATTTTTAATAAATGTCATTAACAATTTTTTTCAAATGTTACAGAAAATTTCATTCTGAAAGAGAGCACAGAATGGGCAAAATGTAATTTATATTAGTATAAAACCTCATAATTTCTAATCTTATAACAAAAAAAAAAAATACTGGGAAAAAAGACAGAACTAGGTCACTTGTCACAATGATGCAGTAAAATGTGATGATGTGGTGTATGCTAACTGGTTTAGAATTGGGAAAAAGAAGGTTAGTGGCTATTTTTACTACACTTGGTTACATCTATCATTTAATATATGCATAGCTCACAAAACCTGGTTATATTTTTGCCATTAATAAAGGTGTATAATATTTTTAAATATTTTGTATAAAATAATGGATTGAGCTGTTCACGCCCATAGGTGAGATATTTCAGTAGATCTGTACATTTTCGCCAAGGTACCAGGACTCTATGAAAGAACTAATGCAATAGCTGTAATCAATTTTCCTTTGTTCAAAACCAAATTAAAAAGTACTTAGTCAGTAGGTCCCAGAATATAGACCCTGAAAGAACTTTGATATGCTACAAATACTTTAAAATTACATAAGAGCAGGCAAAAACCTTTCTTTGTAGGAACAAATTAAGTAGAATGAATTATATGAGGACTGAAATTAAACTAATCCAATGATTAATTCCTGCCCCTACACGTTTGCAAAGACGTATACGGTAAAATCTCTGTCCAGCATTTCAACTGAAAAAAAAAAAAAAAAAGTGGTTTTGGAATCTCTCCTTTCTTGTGCCTTGATATTACTGACTAGTTTGTCAGAAAACAGAAAGTTTTATTCAACAAAAATAATTTTAGTTGACACATTTTTCTGCAGAAAATATCAACGCTTTGTCTATTTTTTAATGAAAAAAAAAAGTGCATGTTTTCAGGTTTTTTTTTTTGTAAAATCTTGCAATTTTCCCAGGAACAATACATTTTTCAAATAAAGTTCCTCTCTTCAAAATCAGCTCTGTTGTAATTGTTAAAGAGGAAAAAAAGTTAGAGAGTGAGCCATAGCTCTGTTGTTGTAGCATGGATGGCACAGTTTTCAGACCTATCATAAAACTCAAACATCCTGCTGGTTACTTTGGACACTTTCTGTACTGGGTCTGATAGAACATCAAAACTTTGTGGAACTTGCTGCATTCCAAGCTGTGCACCCATTGAATGAATTCAGTCTGTTAGTTGTTGTGAGAACCAGCACTAGGCATCTCCTAGAACTGAATAATACATAAGAATGAAAAACACGTCTGTGTTTTGAGAGTTACCTAATTCACAGAAACAGTGTAGTGAAGTGAGAAAGGATACACAGGAATAGGATATAAAGAGAAGAGTTTGGAAAAGCCTCTTGGCAACAACAGCAAGAATATGTCCCTTTATACCCACAAAAGCCAAATCTTCTCTTACATTTCTCAGAAACAGACAAGAGAATCATCCTTTCTTGCAATTTAAATTTAACAGTTAGAAATAGCAATTAAAAGTTAAAGGGCCATTACAATGTTGAATGTACAGTTCAACATTGTACATTACCCATAACCCAGGAGAAGAAAGCATTTGTTATCAACCATAATCTTCATATGTTTCTGATTCTTAACAGGCTTAAGTGGTTTCCTGAGCAGCACAGCTAATGGAACCTGTTTTCCCATGGATCATGTCTCATGTTTGATTGCAGAACCCATCTGCTTTTTCCTTAAACGAGGTATGTATAATGACATTTTCCCGTGGAGACTCTCTAGTGGCTGATACAATTTGGTGACATCATCTGTAGCTTTTCTCTCACTCAAAGCCGTTTGTGAGCCTTTTTTATGGACCAGAAAACTCTTTTTCATGAAATATACATGAATGTTTCAAGAACTGTAGTCCTCTGCCATATTTGGTTGAACTTGTTCAGCAGATTGAAAAGTTATTCAAGAAGGGATAGATACAGAACTGTGTAAGATTTACTTCTCTGGACATCAGTAAAAATATTTACTAGTCATTCTCTGATATAGTGGCTGTTTCTCAAGAACCCATAAACACACAGAACTCTCAAAATACCCTTCGTGATAATTATGTTACCTTCCAGAGCTACCAAACATATATGAAAAAATGAAACTTTGTGTAAAATCCCTAAAAAATACTTCGGTAACAACCAGCCCTGAATATTACTGATGAGGTAAATGTACTCAAGTTTTATCAAGTTCAATGTTAACATAAGGAGAAGATGTGCATGGAACCATTTACAGTTTCAAAGGTTTTGTTTGATTTTTAACTCAGAATGAATGGGAAACAAAGGGAGAGTAAAAAAAAATTATCAGATTTTACAACTGTTTGTATAAAATCCCAAGCAAAGTTACCAATTTTTCTGCAGCGTGTGAGAATACAGGAATGAGATGAAGTAGCAAGTGACAGCAATTTAACAAGGATTAGGGACCCTAATGAAGGAAGACAAAAGGATCAGTGAAATAATTGTTGCTTGTGTTCTGTTCACATCCCATTCATTCACTGGAGTAAGAGCAGCATTTTGTTTATCGACCTCAGTTAATGTTCCTGGGTTATAAGCAAAAGAAGACAGACATAGCAGTATAAAATGTAAACTTCACATCCCACAAGTCTGGCCTCTCAGTCAAAAGCTATTCCCCAGGGTCATGAAATCTTAATTTTCTGAATTACTAAAATGACAAATATACGTCAGGAGGAGCTTATGAAAGAGAATTGTCGTTAGGCGTGCTTCCCCGTACCTGCAACTGCAGCTACAGTAATTGAATCTCTCAGATACCTACTCTGATGCTGAGCATAAAAGACTGATGGATTTTACGTCTCCTTTGCATAATATTTAATAGCTGAAAGACATCTCTGCATTCTCACAAACTTGCTAATACTTTATACTGCTTAATGAATTATAATATTTCACTCTTTTAAAATTTTCTTTCTCTCTTGTTTTACTATATTGAAGATATTACAGAAGTTCTTTTCCTCTGGAATAAGCATAGCTCAAACAGACCTCAAGAGGTCTGTTTACAGAAATATAACATCTATTTTTTTCTGCATTTTGATCATGCATAAGTGGAGCCCATTAGGCTGCCATTTTAAAATTGCTTCCTGCAGTGCAGAGTGGAAGTTAATAATTTGCCTTAAGTTGACTCATTCACACACACACACACAAAAAAAAGAAACAGAAAAATGCAATGCCAAAAAAAGTTAGAAAGATCTCATCTTTCTTTTCTCTTTTTTTTTTTAATTTGCTTACTGCAATAATACACGATGGCAAGGATGGTGTTTGCTGTACAAGCTGTTAATTCAGTATTATTTTCCTACAGTACTTGATAACAGTTTGGGAAAGATTTTATCATGCTGCTTCATTTTAACACACAAATACTAGAATGATAAGAAATCATCAGTGGGTAAAAGAGCAATGAAATAGTTTTGGTGACAGTATACAGAAAGTAAAAAGGAACTGTGTGAAAGTTTGCTAGACGTTTAGGTAAGGTTAAAGAGAAATTGAGCAGTTTTGTCAGTAGAATTTGGGAACCAGAGACACTGATTAAGTGTAAGTGACCTATATAAGCATAACAGGGCAGTGCTTATAACACAGGTCATGCCTGGAATACAGGCATTGAAAGGAATATATTACTCAGAAAAGTAGAAAAGGCAATTTAAAAATGGTAATAGAAAAATAAATGGTGTAAACCACCAACAGATGTTTATGGAAGAGACCATTACAGGCTGCTACTGAAGTTCTTAAATATAATAAATGCTAAGGGATGTTATAAGTGGCCACCGTTTCCAGTAGCTCAAGGCCCAGAGTTTCCTACTCTTGGCTGCTGGAGCCCAGCCCAGCATGCCCAGAGGTCTCTCTCCCAGGCCAAGGGATGTGGCTGCTGCTTTCATGTTCAATAAGTCTGTATCCCAGATGCACGCATGCATACACACAGAGGACGCTGACATGGTCAGTCACACAGACAAGGCACTGCCTTCAACAGCACCTACATGTAAGACTCACATAAAACACAAGCACAGACGGCCAAGTGCCCTCCTCCTCCTCAGCTGATAAGAGCTGATGGTCACTGGTGAAAGTGCACACACACACCACTCTCTAGGTTCACAAGCACAACACACATGTTCACAGATCCCTCAAATACCGGAACAGCTGCTCTGTGCATCTGACACCCCCGTCCAGACCCAATGCCTTTTACTCGCTCCACAGGTCTCCTACTCAACTACTGGTCCAGCTTGGTGCTCACTGGCAAACACATGCTCGCTCACACACCTACCTCACAGGCACTCCATACTTGAGGGTCCCCTCAAATACTAGCAGTGACCCTCTATCCACTTGATACCCCTGCCCAGACCTGTAGCCTCTTCTTCACCAGCAGGTACAGGTTGAGGTTTGCCACTGAAGGAGATGTGCACACTCCCCAGGCACATCAGCTTTGTGGAAGATACAGACAGGCATACAAATGAGGCCATCCAAACGTTTTTAGAGTTCATTAAAATATTGATGACTGTGTTTCTTTGGAAGGTACTGAGATGAATAATATGGATATGGGTGCAAAATTGTAATACGGATAATGAACTGGCATTGCAACAGGCTGTGCCAAAAGACTTGTACTAAGACAAAGATGCAAAGCATGATTAAGTGATCATTTGAAACAGTGTGTATCACTCCAGTGACCTTCACATAGGAAAGATTAACAGAATGAAGGGTATCATTATAGCTGTTGTCTGCAAACTGTTTGGGGGGATAAAAATGGGAAGGAAGGAGCTAAAGCTGAGGTCAGGGAAAAAGTTGGCAAAGGAGCACATGGGTGTGAACTAACCATTAGAAAACTGAGGGTGAAATAAGAAGGCACTGAAATTATAAAATTTACTGAAACAGAAATTTGCCTTTTAATAGGCACAGATCAGATGAACAGAATTATGGAAAAAAGTTGCACGTGACAGCAAGTAGATGTGCAGAGCTAATGCCTTTTCCTGTTTACTGTGATCTTATGTACATATAATACGCAACTTCCATGTAATGACATCCATATACAAAAGCAGCATTGAATATCACTGCTCCATACTCCCTTTCCAAATGGATTCAGTTTATTAACTTCTGTTTATAAATATTTATCAGACGTATAACATGACTGACTTGACAGGAACAAAACAGATGGAGCATATTGAGTTGTAAATATAAATACTGAGACACTGAAATCATTAAACTCAACAGCACTTTGCCATTGAATTCAGGCTGAAGTGAGGACAAGGATCAGACTTCAAAGTCTATCGCAACAGTAGAACTGCCTGTGTTTTTGTCATAGTTTAGCCTTATTCAGGACCAAGCTACACAGTCTCTCATTCATTCTCCCCACCCTCTGAGGGAATTAAGGAGAGAAGATATAACAAAAAGCTCGAGGCTTGAGATAAGGACAGGGAGAGATCATTCAAGTTACCGTTACGAGCAAAGCAGACTCAGCTTGGGGAAAGTTATTTCAATTTACTATTAATAAAACCAAAGCAAGATAATGAGAGAGAGAACAAAAACAACTTGACCTCATCCCTTCCTCTTTCCAGGTTTAACTTCATTTCAGATTTTCTCTACCTGCTTCCCCACCCTCGAGCAGGGAATAGGGAATAGGGAATGGGAGTTATGGTCAATTCATCACACATTGTTTTCAGCCACTCCTTCCTCCTCAGGGGAAGAACTCCTCACATTTCTGCCTTGCTCCAACGTGACTGACGTAGGTCCCTCCTGCGGGCTACAGACTTTCATGAACTGCTTTGGTGTGGGTCCTTTTCCACAGGGTGCAGTCCTTCTGGAACCGGCTGCCCCAGTGTGGGCCCTCCACGTGCCACAGCCTCCTTCAGGCATCCACCTGCCCCAGTGTGGGGTCCTCCATGGGCTGCAGGTGGATCTCTGCTCCTTCGTGGGCCCCCATGGGCTGCAGGGGGACAACCTGCTCCACCATGGTCATCACCACAGGCTGCAGGGGAATTCTGGCAGGAGTAACTCCTCCCCCTCCTTCTTCACTGACCTTGGCATCTGCGGCCATTCCTCTCACAAGAAGTTCTTCACAATAAGACTCAGGCATCATGAGATGCTTCTCATGTTCTACATTTTCTCTCTTCAATTCCCTCAGCCAGGCCGGGCCATCCGGGCACAGTTGGGCCCGGATGGCCACCCAATGGGAGGCCAGACAGTGGGGGCTGCAAGGGAAAACTCTCCTCACAGAAACCGTCACTGTAGCTCTCCTTGCTACCAGCAGCACAGCTTTTGTAATAGTTCTCAACTATTTTTAAAGCACTATCAAAGTGCAGGAAAAAAAAAGAACAATATTGCAATGCTTTCAAAGGTCTGAGGTTCTGCTGGCGATTGGCCAGATGCCATGATACTGATAGTGCCACACTAGTGCCTTCTCCTCAGGCCGATACACAGCCTTTCTTATCTGGAAGCCCTCCCATGTCTAGATTATTGCCAAGATCTTCTGAGAGGAATCACTCCTGTCTTTTCATGATATCACGCTCTGCCATAAAAGCTCAGGGAAAGGAGGAGGAACATGGAGTGTTTGTTGTTATGGCATTTGTCTTCGTAAGTAATCATTAGGCATGCTGAGGCCCTACTTGTCAGGAAGTGGCTGGACATTTGCTTGCCCGTGAGAAGTAGTGAATAAATTTCTTATTTTGCTTTGCAGCTTTTATTTCACTTATTAAACTGTCACTATCTCAATCCATGAGTCTTCTCACCTTCCTCCTACTTTCTCCCCATGCCACAGGAGAGGGAGTGAGCAAGCAGCTGTGTAGATGCTTGGCTGTTGGCCAATGTCAACCCACCACAGTGGAACACATCTTATATAGTTGCTCAAGCTAGAGCAAAAGTAGTTGATACCTGTGTCAGGGAATCCTCTATAAGGTTGGATTACGCTGCTAAATCACACTTTAAATGCCTTACTATACAGCAGTAAACTGATTCATTTGAAATATTTTTACAGCAAATGATGCGATTGTTCTCTTCAGCTCTGGGGTCCAATTTGATACTCAGATATTTTCTACTAAAAGCTGCTTTATAATTCTGCTGCAGGAAACAGAGAGTACCATTCAAAAGATTACAAAATGGGGTGCAAAGTGTGACTCATGCTACGCGTCTGTGTAGGAGAGATGAAGTAATATTCTACACTTTTGGCTATCCTTATTCAAATAGGTGTTTAAAACACCTTTGATGTGCCATATGTAATTTATAGTTTTCTTCATTTTATTATTGGATAATATGAAAGTGGCCACAGGTCATAATAACTGAAGTTGTAGGCCACCTCAGCTTCAATCAGACCATGTTCCCAATCCCTCCACTCAGCATTTCCCCTTGATGTTTATCAGAGGTTTCCAGAGCCACCTGAATACTAGGTAGGACAGATGACAACTGTCCCACGTTGTGGTCATGGATGCTTAAGCACAAAGGATGTTGAATAGTCTGACAAATGCCACTTTCTTGAGGTAAGTGAAAAGCACAGATGTGGTTATCTAAATCTGTATATTCCCTCACAGTTTCTTCCTCAGAGTGCTGCCCTGTTGTTACTCAGACCTGCCATAGCTGTGTATACAAGTATTAAACTATGTACGTGTTCACACTCAGAGTGTGCACTGTCATTCCAGAGTATCAAAAAATTTGGAAATAAGGATGAGGATACCCCTCTGATAGACAGCCACAATTATGAAGCAAACTATTAGATTAATTGCAGAGGTATTAAAATAAAACTGTTTGATGACTGTGATACAGGAGGCTTCTATCTGCACTTGAAATTCGTGTGTCTGTGGCTACATGGCAGAAAGTCAGCACAAGCATGTGTACATTTACTTTATGAAGTAAGGTAAATATCTGTTTAGGAAACATGTATTAAAATATCCTGTAAGCCTGCATCCTATTCACAGCAACCTTTACAGCCTTTTGATTTTCAAATTCATACTGCATTTTCTGCACTAACCTTACTAAATATATTTTTAATTCCATTAAAATCCTTAGCTTCAAGTTCTGCATAAAACATCAATACTATTGATTCTTCCTTTTTCTCTCCTCAGGGCATGGTTTAATTTCACATCAATTTGTATAATGAAAAAAGCAGTGAATCTGCCAGAAATGAATGCTAAGACAAAATGCTAAAAATCAATTAAAACACCTTATCAGCTACAAAGATAGTAATATCCTTTTACCAATGAAGGAATACAAAGAAAATCAGAGTTGATCCGATACCTATTTCCACTAGCAGATTTTGTACTTCAGTTGGCTACAATGGTTTTATGCCAATGTATTAGAATTTAATTTGCTTACTGTCAGCATTAAATTTGTGGAAGATTAAGTAGACAATTAAGTCCAATTGAATGAAAATTAAATTATCAAATTAAATAATAAAAAATATTTTTATCCTGTGGTATTTTGTTAGGCATTTATTTTTGTTTCATCAGCATAAACCATTCGTACAGTATGACTTCTACTCATAGCCAGGACAGTCAAATATAAAACCAAATTCATGTGTTTTAGATATTCGAGAAGTCCATTTTAACAGTAGCAGACACTTTTTTTCTCAGAATTAAATCTTGCTCTTGATTAATCATTGGAAGACTTGCCATTGAATTCAGTAGTGACAGGAGTTTACCCCATGAAGGATGCATAATAATATATTCATCTTGTAGAACCCTAGATATATTGGCTGGAAGAAACTTCTAGCCCAACTTTCAACCTGAAGTAGGACCTCCTGTCTAGTCAAGTCTTGAAAACTTTCAAGGTTTAAGTTTTTATAGTCTCCCAGGGTAGCTGTTAGACAGCTGCTGGGTCAAAGTAATGCCTTTTAAAGTCTGACCTTTGAAACTCTTAACACTGGGAATTTACAGGAAATTAAGAGCATCAGGTGCTTATCTCTTCTCAAAACCAGATCCTTCTTGTCCTCAGAGGGTTAAGTTCTATTTTTTTCTGTTGCAGTCTCTCTTTTTTTAACATGTGGTTTACTGTTATGATTGACACATATTTTGTGATCATGAGGATCATGTCAACCTTCTGGGAAACACGGCACAATTCCAGAACCTACTGTACTGCCAAGTACCAACACCATAAATGTGAACTAGCATTTTCTCAGGATCTAGAAAAAAGAATCAAAGTGTTGAGTAATACCCCTTCACCAAGCTGTGTTATGTAGATAATGGGTAGCTGAGATCTGAAATTATATACTGTTAGCTGAACCTGTGACAGGTTTTTGTTATTAGCAATGAGATTCCATATGGAAAGTCTCAATATAATCCAAAAAGTTAATTTCTGTATCTTATATCATGTGATCTGTTCTTAAGCTGTCATTGCATTTTACCCCAGTGGCAGCTAAAATGTAAGTATATGTGATGTTCTGATTGTTTGACATATTTTATCTATGTAAGGCCATGAACATTAATATTTCAGAATAATGTGAGATTTTTATTAAGTCAATAAACAAAGCCTTTGAGAACTTACTTTTACTAACTTTTAAAAATAAATGTTGAACCTTTTATTCCTCTCAACACCAGCCTTTATGAACACTAATTCTCCAAACCTTTATTCTTTTAAATATAAGCCTGCTAGTGTATCAAAGTGGAGGCCAGTAGTGCACAAAAAGATAAGCTTTTACAGTGGCAATTCCAGAATCCTATTAAGTAAAATTATTAAGGATTTTAAAATAAATGGGCAATTTATCTTAGGCTAGGAGGATTGTGCCAGTTTCATTAAGCAAGAATTTTACATGGTAGTCCATCCTTATAGGTGCCATAAAACGCTGCGTTTTCAAAAGTGTTTTGATCCTTTGAAGCTGCACATCATTTGCCTGTGATATTTTCAAAATCACTGTAACAGGTTTGACACGTGATGTTTTTGAAAATCCCAGCAGAAGCTGCCTACAACTGTTGAATACCTACTCTCAACAGCCTATCTACCTAACGTAATACGGTAGTGAACTATGACTAAATAACAAAAGCATATGCATGGCTTGTCTCCCTCACTATGTCTTTGTCCTTCCATTCATTACCCTAGGTAATGATCTACAAGCTAAACATTGTCCTAATTCTGAAGTTTAGCAGTAAATCGTGAATACAAATGTGTTTCAATGTAAGAACGACAAATATGGAGTTTAAAAGTAAATTTCTTTCTTTTTTTTTTCCCTTTCTTTTCAAATTGATACAGTTTCTTAGAGTTGAAAATCAGAAGAAAATTTATAAATATTTTTAGTAACTTCTGTATAACACAGTTCATAGAACCTTCCTGTTTTATCCAATGGTATCTGAAGGGAAGAAAGTAGTTTTCTGTCAAATGGCTGTGGCTTGGGTTCCCTCTCTGTTAAAAAGGATCTAGTTCATTCAAATATGTCCTGGTGATAATATTCAGAAATATAGCTAGTATAGAATACAAACAGTGCTGAATTGGATTTGTGGCCCTAAAAATTTGTCTGTGAAGGCATGTAAGTTGAAGCTAAAGGACAGCCTAGAATAAAAAAAAAAGAAATGGTAGAATTATTTTTTATGATGAGAGCATCTTCCTACTTCTTATGTCATGGCTGTTAACATGATCCTCTTTCTCTTGGCCATTTGTAATTAGTAAAATCATCATTGGTATTGGTATTCAGGATGTTTGAACTCATAATCAGGATTGAAAACTCTATGTTGATCTCTGCATATCTAAAGTCTGACAATCAGAGCCTGTACGTGATCATATCTTCTTCTATCATATCTGTGCAAAAAGTTGGAATTATTTTGATGATAATCTAAATGCATCTGATATATCCTTGACAAAGCAGTTCAAATGAGTTCACCAAGGTGTTTTTATGTGGCAGACCATGACAATTCTTATAAGACCCTATTTTTTTCAAGGTCTTATTGAACTAGATTATGTTCTTTGATTTTTCTTTAGGTTTCACATTTTACAAAAAAAGGCATCCCAAGCTGCAGAACAATATATTTCCAAAGTTCAGTATACTGTACACTGTTTTTTTTAATGCTTTTGACATAAAGCCAAGATTTGAAGGTCTTCATTTTTTGAAGCTTTTTGTCTAGTTTTGCTTTCAGAGCTTCCACTGATGGCAGGACAGACCTGATTTGTAAGTTATGAAGCTGTATTTGCTAATGTGACAGCTTGAGACTACTGAAAAGCAGAATCACTGGGTTTAAAATTCTGTGGAAATAAGTTATTATGAAATAAGTTTCTAAAATATCCAGAGATTTGATTTAGGGTACACAAGTGTGAAAGTATAATTGCTATTTTTAAATATAAATTACATATGTTTGCAAAGAGTTAGAAACTGCAAATTAATATAGGTGAGACTAAGCACAAAGCTGAGTTTGCTGTGAATTTACATGATGAGGAACAGCAGCAAACAAGTAAGATTGATAAGAAGCTATTCATTCAGCAAAGACTAAATGTCTTGGAGAAGCAGTTTAAATTTACCAAAACTCCATCGATTTTCTGGCAGAGATTTTGCTGATCTATCTAGTAGCATATCAGAAGCTACCCTGGCAGATGAAGGAAAAGCTCCAAACTCGTTTACACTAAGACAGTTCACCATGTGGACAGTACCAAAGCCAGAGTGCCTCTTCCTTATCATTTTAGCATTTTAGATAGAACAGAATAAGTTTTCCTGGTGCTGTTCTGACTGTTTCATATTTAGCCAGCAGTAAAGCTCAGGGATTCAAGTGATAAAATCATCTTGTGTATACTGATTGTCTGAGTCCAAGTTGATGTGAATATTGACTGTTGCTCAAATAAATATCAAAGACAGAAAATGATGGAGAAAAAGTGAAAGCAGCAAATACAGTTTTATTAAACTTTATACAATACTAGAGCCACAAGGAAGCAAAGTCTTTGAATGTGAATGCCATTTTAGGATTATATTCCATATGTTCAATTTTATGAATAAATTTGACTGTTTTCATATCAAAAATACCATCTAGGCCTAAAGGCATGCTGAAATTAAATTTATCCTGCATTGGCTTTGTCCTAATTTCCATCAAAATGCTTGAGAAACACAACACTAGTTTTAATGACAGATTAACAAGTTATTTGTGTGATCAAAGCAGCCTTAATTTATGCTATTTAATGGTTCACAGGTATTTCACCTTTAACATATTTTTGTTAAAAACAAGGTAGCTAACTAAACATATTATATTATAAATGTTTAGGTTTTAACATGAGAGTTTTGACTTCCGACAAAGCCAAGAGAGAATACAGGGGGCTACCCATAGATACTCATAGGATACGCACACAGCTGGGAGACAGAGACTCAGAAAGCAATAGAAAATGGAACTTCTCTTCAGCATGCATAATAAAAAAGTGCAACCAATTTGACTTACTTAGTGGGCACTTGCTTACAGTTAGCCAGAAACTCTCTAAAATCCCATCTCCTGCATGGTACAATCAATGTTGCAGAGAAATATATCCCATCAAGATCCAGATGCTGCAACCTGCCAGTGTACTAGCCCACTTTCTTTGGAAAAGCAAAGAATGAGTTAATTTTTAAATGTATGTTTGTACAGTAAACTAATACAAGAAGCACATATTAAGGAAGTAGGAAGCTCATGTTTCCATCTTCTCCATGTGGAAATTGAAAACCATGTCTGGTGTGTCCTGGAAGAACACTCAGACTCTCAAACCACAGGTTTTTTTCTGTGCCTTTTACTGAAACTGTGCCAAAGGCAGGAAAACAAAAGATTCATTAAGCACAGATTAGAACCTTCTCATATCATTAAACTGCAGCATTTTTCACATTGAAGAACAGGTCCTCCAGTTCTGGTTTCTGAATGAAAAAACATTTGTGTAATTTAAAGCAAGCCACTCTAACCACTAAACTATTAAATAAAGGGCATTTTGAGGATAAGGTGGCTGGTCAGTGGGATTTTTTAGGGCTTCAGGATTGAATTAAGGCAAAGTGCAAAGTACTTGTGCTTCTGACATGTGTGGCCACCAGCAGATACCTCTGAAGAGTAATGCATAACACAAATCAGTAAAATTACTAACAATTCACAGATAGTCCTTATACTTTCTGATACCACAAAAATCTTTTAATATATAAGAAGAGACCTATGGAGCTAGTTCCTTAGCAGGTACAGATTAATTTAAATCTAAATTGATGGTTGTCTTATTTCATATTTTTATAATGCACACTGCAGTGATGTCACCATTTACTAGCATCCTTAATGGAAGTACCTAATTAAAATACAGTATACTTAATAGATATTTGTATATAGACATAAGAAGATTACATATACTACCTGGTTTCTTCTTAATTAAAATATGGCATATTTTTGGCATCACTTCCTTTCAATTTTCATTTTAATTGACCAATATTTTGGAACTATTCTTCTGAAAGTGATGAAGGATGGAAGCTTGAGGCTTCTTACTAAATTAAGTTAGAAGAGTTCTTTTTCAGAATCCAGATTTCATTACAAGATCATTTATTCTACAATAACATAACTTACAGACCCCTACTTCTTGCATCTATTCAGAGTTTCTCTTGTTTTTATCCTTAAGTCTCAGAAAGAGAGACTTTATTAATTTCAAATTATTTTGATTTGACTGATGCAAAGGAAGTCCTAACTTCACATCCAATCTGCAATTCCTAAATTTAATGCGTTTTTTCATTACCATTTATTGTGATTATTTGTTTTAGTACTTTCTTTTCTCTCCAGATTAATGTTTAGTACACAGCAAAATTGTCTTGCAAATCTCTTAATTAGCCATTATAAAAGAAAAAAAAATCATTCATACTTTAAAATAAAGCATTTAGTAATGCTTTAAAAGAAAGAAAGAAAAAAAATCCACAACAATCTCTTCCCCTCCACCCCGCCCTGCCCCAAGAACAGACAAATCCTAACTGCTAAAAGCTCAATTTTAGCAGCAGCAGCTGGTTATGGGGTGTCTCACAGAGTGAAAGTTAGGAGTTATATATCTAGACATAGAAAAAGACTAAATCAAATGTGCCACCTTCCAGTAGTAGTGATGTTTAAAATACTAACATACCTTGAGTACTCTTGTTTGACTTAGATCCTTAAATTGCTGTCTTTTGGAGGTTTTCTGCTCAGAATAGTGGCTAATCCTCTGCTCTCCCTAATCCTTTCTGAAGTGCCTACAGCTCCTCTGTATTGTACAAGGAATTTGCATGCACTTAGGTCCATGAATTCTATTAAGCCCTCTCCAAAACACAGGAAAATTGGATGCAGCAAACACAATTCACAATGGACATTCAGCTGCATGAGAAGTCACCTAAGCCAGCCAGTAGGAAAAACTGGAAATGAAGACGTCCACTAGAATAGTCACTGAAACCAGTATCCCTTACTTCCAGATGGATATGCTATCATTTACTTTCTCCTTCTCTTCTTGGCCAGTATTTGGTTCTGCGTAAGTATTCTATTTGTTTGTTACAACATTCTTCTGAAACTTGGACTCGTGTTACCACAAACAGAAAATAAATTTGAGTATTTATATTCCCACATTTTGTCCCTGCCCTTTTGGTAGAAGAGTAAGAGTTCGGGCTGAAGGACTGAGGAGAGGATACATCTTTCCTGGAGTTAGGCATACTTTGAAAATGTATAACAAATGATGCTCTGCAGGCGAAAATGGGGGGAATGTAAGGCAATCCTGGCAGAGTTAGGTGCAGGCAATGTATTTGTTTTTTACCAGAATTTCCATACTGCAGCAAAATCTCTTTATCAGTCATTTAGGTGCTATGGGAATTAACTTGGAGGAAGTGTAAGAGTTAAGAGACTTTAGATATCAATATACTGACATTTCACAGTATGTATGTATTACATGCTGATATTTGGCTGTGTCTCCAGAGTATTTCCCAATGAACAGTTGAAATGCTGTGGTGGTAACAGACATAACAGTATTTAAAAGATGAAAAATATGTATACATAATAGAACTGAATGATGTACTAATTGAAAACAGTGAGTATGTGGAAACTGCTGTCTTGGGTTTAGAAGATCTAAGTTTGGAGACTTAAGCATAGCTATTCCTAATGGAATAGCTACAGCATGTATATAGTTCAGAGCAGGTTTGAGGTCCCAGAAAACTCATAGACCATTTAATAGATAATTAAATTTCATGCCTTAACATTTGCATTCTTTTTATGTAGTCCCAGCTACATAGTGAAACAGTTGTAGGGGAGAATTACCATTTACTTTGAGATATCATAAAAGTGCAAGAAGTTTCTTCACCATACTAACATTTTAATTCCATTTGTAGGACTGATAGTCATAAAACAGTATGCATAGCATTTAATAGACACTCAAAAATGGAAAAAAATAAATATTTTACTCTAGTCAAAATAAGAAAATAATATTACAGTAGCTTTCATTAATCTTATTCAAGAAAAACATTATGTCAATATAGTTTGTTTACCTCTTAATGTTTTTGACAAGTATAAAATATTCTGCAAGAGGCTAGATGGTGGTCTAGTTGGTATAAATCAACCACACACCACTGAATTAATTAATTCAGCTGTATGGTGATATATGTCTACAGAGGTTCTTGCTTCCCAACAGCTATCTTCTCATACCCAAGGTTCCCACTTTAGCAAAAATTCTCTTGCAGTAAGAGGGATCTAAAGTATAGCACAAATAAACATCTCACTTGGGTCTGTGGGGTTTTGTAGTGTGTGAGCTATTTCTAGTTTGAGCTCTCAAAGAAATGTTTCTTTTTATCTCATATCACTGATAAGCTGTCAGTGATTTATGGGTCAGTTGGTATCCATTGACTATTGCCAATCTGCTACAAACAAGTAAAATTATGACTTTGGTATAGTGATAATTGATTGTAAATTTTAGCTCAATAAAGTTAGTATCTCAGACAGAAAGAGCCAATATCTGTCATTCTATTCTATTCTATTCTAAAACGACAGCCCTGATTTGCAATAATATAAAGCATTGTCCGTGTCAGCAAGAATCCTGGCAGAAGATCTAACAGTTCACTCACTCTGCTATACGGCAGATTCCCAGCATATATTCATTGTCTGATATGTGTGAAAAAAGCAGAGATTTCCGGTCCTTCTTACAGCTTAAGGCAAAAGGAGCCTTTGAATGGTCCCATCCCCCTAAAACCAAAACTCCTCACCTTTCTCTACTAATGGAGCCTTTTCTACTTTGCTTCGGTTTCAAGTGATGACTCATTGTAACCAAGCAAAACTGGTCATTTCGTCAGTCCTCTTAACTCTCATCCTGTCTCTCAGTGTGAGACTTGAACAGTTTTTTTTTCCGCCATCTCTTCCCCCAACTACAGTCACACAGCGTATTCACAGTGAAGCAAAGTGACTTGCCTCCCAGTATAAGCTGCACCCAGTGCATAGAGCCAGAGAGCAGGGACGATGGGTGATGCTCAGCTGCAGGCATCACTGTACATCCCCCAGGGCCCACATGTTCCCCTGGGACTCTGGGAGAAACACACTTCTGGTCGTTGCAGTCCTGCTATTGTCTGTTGGTAAAGACACACATCACCTAACCTCAGCAACCCAGGCAACCTCCCTCTTGCATGATCTAGTGGTCTGCCCAGATGCATTGAAATGCCCGTTGACGGTCACTTGTGCAGGAGGTATGATGGCCTGGGGAGTGGCTTATGGACATGTCCTGGGAGGAACATTTTAGCCTCCTATCCAGATATATCCTAGCTTCCCCTTTAGCAACTAAACTCAGATAAAACTTATATTCTTCACATCATTTTCAAGGACTAGGAGTATGTGATCTTAACTGTTGTCAGATTTTGTTAGACTTGGTGCTCCTGCGAAATATGCCAACAGCCTCTTTAACAAGATAATTAAACTAGCTGGGAAAAAAAAAAAGGCTTAATGTGGTAGCTACTGCAGAGTCTGCTCTATCACCTTGCTACTCGAATTTCACATTTTAAAAACCTTGACGTGTCTGTAAATCAGTGAGCTATTTTTATTTGTTTACCTTTTGGTAAGCTGGTGAAACTTTGAATATATTTATACATGCTCATATTTCCTGTATTAAGAACAGCAGGTTCCATACAAAGTACACCTGAGCCCACTGAATTTTTTCAGATATTTATGTCATCTCATTATCCATCTTTTCAGACTACTTCACCTCAGTTTCAGTTTCTTAATGAAAAAGTCATTTCTCCTGCTGATCTGATTTAGTATCTTACTGAATTTCTTACTTGTTTACGTATGAGATAAATTCCCTGTTCTGTTGCATCTCCTCTCTATTCTTTAGAATATTATTGTCAGAAATCATTATGCCACTTTTGCTATCTCTGCAGCTGAATAATAACAAGTAGTGATGGACCTGAACGAGGGCATTGAGTTGATGCTTCCTTATATTTTAAATACATTGAAATACAGTGCAAATTTAGATCCAAACTATCTAAAATTAAATGTAAATTTGTCATTGTTGCTTAATTTTATGTTATTTTTTCCCTTAGATATAAGTGTAAGCAAAGTCAAAACAATGCATAGTCAGAAAAGTTCTTACTGGGGAATCATCATAATCCAGGTCATATTCTAGGTTCATTTTCAAGAGCTTAATTTGTGTATAAGGACAATTATATCCAAGCAGCTCCTCCACCATGAAGCTGTTCCTTCTGGGGAAGTCTTAAACCTGGGAGAATGACCTGAACTAGACAACAGCTTCCCCATGGCATAGCCCAAAATATTTGAGGTATTCACTAGAGCAAGAACTTCCTAAAAACCAGTATCCAGACTGATCTAACTATAAAAGCCTATAAGAGAGGAATTTCTTTTTTTTTTTGATCTAGGTTAAATCACTGCCCAAAGCATTATTTTTATTATTTCTTTAAAAGCCTGGGATAGCTCCAAGCCCTGTGTCCCATAATCTTTAAAGCTTTCCTCTGTTTTACCTCAACTTCCTTCTATAAAATGATAATCTGCTAGCATCCAGCTACAGCATGTTGTAAGCAGCTCTCAATTCCTTCTTCCACTGCAGGTTTACTGCAGCTCACAGCTTCTCTGTATCCTGCTCTGAACTCTATTCCAGCCAGCCCACGCTGCACCCAGCGTGTCATAAGCTGTTGCAGCAGTTCTCATGTTTCTCTGCTGTAAAACTTCTTCAACTTTTCTGCCTTCTAACAGTTTGCCCTTGCTCTGATTCCTGCCTTCTCAGAGTACGGTGTCACAGCCTGCCAAAGATGGTGTGCCAAGAAAGTGGAACACATCTGCTTGTACATCCTGTCGAGGTCAGCAGAAAGAGAATTGATTTACTAAAATTTGTTCTTGGAGAGTCTACCTTTCCTTCATCCAATGTAATAAAATAAACTAGTGAAATAAACCCTAAACTGGCTATTTTACCTCCTGTGCTTGAACCCATAGCACACCTTCTTAGTTATTCTTTTATGTGTTAAAATCACACTAACTAAAAAAATCCAAGGCACTTTGTAATTGAATTAATTTTAACTCTAAATGGTCAACAAAATACAGTTGGATTTTCAAGAGATAAATTGGATCTTTAGTTAGGAATAAGACTATAGTCAGGAGCAAGACTCAGTATTTGGAATGGAAGACTTTACAAAAGCAGACTTTTATTTCCACCAACAGAATTGGACCAGGTCCTAATACTCTAGAAAATGCCACTCTTTGCCTTTGTAAAGTATTACAGACTTGGTGGTTTCTTTATATGGAGTTTATATCAGCTGAATAAGAGGCAGCTGGGGTTTGTACAGTAATAAGAGTTAGAATTCATTGCCAGGGGTAGGAAAATGAACAAAATAAATTATAAAGCCAAATAAAATTGTCAAGATCCATTTCTGAAAACTCAATGATTTTTCAAAAAGATTTTCCGTACCTTTCACAATGATTAGAAGCGACTGAACAACCGGCAGAAAATGAAAGTGCTAATTGTGAGTGTCTGGGCAGCTGCACAAATTAACAATAAATTTGTGTTCACTGAATAGGAAAGAAATACAAAGACTGTCCTGATGGGAGAATGAAGTTTCACTGCACAGCACAAAACTGCAGGTTAGGGAGCATGTTCCAAGACTTAGAGGAAGAAGCTTGCTTAAGCACAGTACAGCAGAACCCCAAAACCATTACCAAACTTTATGTTTGGGCCTCATAATTTAGCTAGATTTATTTTGATCACATTATTTTTTTTAAGCACTACCTACAGTTATGCAAAAGTGATCCCTGTGTTGATAGAACTTATACAGCCTGTCGTATCTCCAGTTTTGTTTTGAGTGATCCCATTGAGTCAGAAGACACACAGTGCTGCTATCAATTTAGTTATCCTGCATCTGTGCTCCTACAGCTTCTCAGCAATGCTGGTAACCCTAATTCTAGAAATTTTCAGCCCCAGAAGCCTCTAAGATGAGGTAAGCAGGGAATGGCCAAGAAATTGGTATGAGGGGACACAAAAAATGCTGATTCAAATGATACATTCCCTGCTTCTCGTACACTGTCTACATTGCAGGATTGAGTTGCTTCTGCTGAGGAATATGGCATGGCTTTGCATGCATCAGTGTCACAGGATTTCACTTGAACTTACTTTACACCCTTTTATAGCACAGAAGTTAATCTGATACAAAGAAAGATTCTTGCCTTTACTATTTTGTAAATTAATGACTACTATGTCTTAATTCACCTGATACCCGGTATCTTGACTGTTGATAGCAATGAGGTGAATGTCATATCTTCAAATTGGGCTCCCGGATAGTGAAGAATCATGAAAAATTTCTTAGCAATTATTTTCCACTAAGCTATCACAGAGGGAGGATATAAGCCAAACTCTAACTATTGAGGGTTTTGACGCAGTTCTTGCGAGGGTTCCTAATTACCTACAGAACATATTTTCTTCCATTGTCTGAAGCAGTTACTGGTTTCTGAACACGTGATACTCAATCATCTGACTTTTCTGCATCTATTCTCATTGACTATGTGACTGATCCCTCACCAAACAATTTTGGGAGGCAGAAACAAATTGACAATGGAACTACTTACGTGGAGTAACATTGCCCTGGGTACATTTTTGAGGATGAATTTTGGAGTGCATCCACTCCTTTAGATAAAATATTTCTGCAAGCAAGTTTTAAGATGATTTTAAGGTGGCCTCCAAGAAGGCAAGCATATAGATAGTTGAAATGGGTAGAATATACTAAGTCTGGAAGTGCAAGGTATATAAAAAAATTACCTATGCTTAAGGCAGTTGTTCTAGAGCCCATGGAGAGATGTTCTTATAGCTCATGGATGCATGTATTTCATTGTTGCTCAATGGTTATAACTGAGAATCATTAAAATCGCCCTTCATGAGCAAGACAGGGACAACGATCGTAGATAAATTCATAAAGCACAGTCCAAAGTTATCCTAGTTATTTCTAGGAACTTAAATAGGTTTCTTAAGTTCAGATTTTTGTTGACAGAATCTCCTTGTCTAGTCAATGGAAACCACCTGAGAAGGATTTGGCCTATAGAAGGGCCAAATCATGTTCAGAAGATGATTCACTTTTCACTGGAGGTGTCTTACTCTGTCAATTGTAGAAGTCCAGAGTAACTAGGCTTCTGGGAACCTCAGTTAAATACTTAAAATTTGTCAGAGTAAAATGGCCCCAGGAAAATGGTTCCAAAAACTTCAAATGCACCAGGCTCTGTTGTAGTTCAGTTAACAGACTTTCAAATTAGTCAGAAAATGTGATCAAAGCATCACATTAAGGCACTATTAAGAGGAGTACACTTTGATCATGACTAATGAGGTGCAAAAGCAGAAAAAAGACAAAACTTCAATGAAATAAAAAGATAATTAAATGTAAGAACTAATCTTACTCTATATCATCTTATTTACAGGGCAGGGGTTAATATTAGTGCATATTTAGACAGACAGTATTATGTAATTCTCTAAACAGTTCTTTTCAAAAACGTTGAGGCTACTTTTCCTGAGATAAAAAAGATCTAACATTAAAAATTATAGGTTATAAATGGATGACTTAAATATATCTTTTTTTTTCACACCATTTTAGGACTCAAGTATCAAGTCTAAATTCCAGAGTTTGGAAAAACTGGTGAGACTTTGCTGATTCGAGAAAGGACTAGCACCAGCAGAATATTGTATCCATTAATTAAGCTTTATAGCTCTCTGTAAGAGATTAAATTAGTGCCCCACTTATTGACAGAAAAAAAAAAAAACCAACATAAAAAATGGATTAAATTGTTTTGCTAGTAAGAGAAATAATAGTTTTAATTTTTAGATGTATCATTGATTTGCCAGATAACAAGTGCCTCTGGTTTATTGACAAGAAATCTGATATTGATGTGTTTTGTACTGCAAAGGAGTATAGCCACGCTACTGGACATGAAGGATGAGGCTTCTGTGCTCTGCATTCTGAAGAACTAGCACAATAAATATGTGTGGTAACAAAGCTAGAGTTAAAGGAAATTTAAAATCTGTTAATTTATCACCATTTATCTACAACTTTTATTGATCTGAAAAAGGCTTTGCTACCAAAACTAAAAATGCCTTATAAATGATCCTGAATCAACAGCTCTGAAGTATCATCACAACTGTTGGTAGTATGAAAAATAGTGAATATAACACAAATAATACTTAAAGTCTTAGGTTAAATTTCAGCAACAACAATATATAAATAATATACAATAAATACTATATAGCTATAATTATACTATATTGATATAATATAATTATACTTATACTATTTAATTATATATTAGATAATTTATAATGTATACATTGTTCTATATTAATAGTAAAATATTATTATAACATGTATTATAAAAGCCAGGTTCACTAGTATTTATGCCACCTTTTAGTAATATGCATGTGGTAATCTAAATAATGATATGAAGTCTATATCCTAGATATGAGACAGGATTTTATTGACCACTTCTTTATTGAACTAAAATATTCACATTTTTAAAATTCAAAGATCTGGAGGAAACAAACCTGTCCCTTTCAAATTATGAGCATTAAAGCCATGAAAAAAAAAAGTAAATTTGTCAAGTTTGTGGCATAGGTGGAATTCAATTTATACCTCTAAAAACGTCACCCATGGCATTAGGTTTTTCTGCCTTTTCTCATTAGTGAATGCTGGACTATACCATGTAATAACAGTAAACAAAACCAAAACTACTTTTCAGCTTGATAAATGGAAATGCTTTTAAAGTGTGAGTTGGAACTATCCTGTGGAACTTATTTCTGGAATATCACTGATCCTAAAAATTTATCAAGCATTATTTGGTGTTGGACAAGATGACCTCCAGAAGTCACTTCCAGCTTCAACCATTCTATGATTCTGTGGTTAAAATAATTAACAGTTCTAATAGCAAGAAAAGTAGTACAGTTACAATTCATAGGAATTTGTAAACACTACTCTAGAGAGGAAAAAACCTCACCTACATTATGCAACTTTCCACAGAAAAAATAGAACAAAATATTCTGCAGAGAAGTATTATTTTTTAAGATTGCATTTTAAATCTTTGGTCAAAGAACCCCAAATCCCTGCTTTAATATATACTCTAAAATGTTTTAAGATAACAGTCAGTTCTGATAGGAATTAGCAAGATACAGACTCAGTGGACAATTTACTTATGAAATGTTAGTGGGTTACATATTAGCAGTTGTCGTAGTTCAGCCCCCATCGGGACCAGACTACGCAGTCTCTCTCCCACTCCCCCCACCCTCCAAAAGAATAGGGGGAGAAATATAAGAAAAAACAGCTCGAGGTTTGAGATAAAGACGGGGAGGAATCCTTAAAGTTACCGTCACGGGCAAAACAGACTCGACTTGGGGAAAAACCATTTATTACTAAAACTAGCAGGAGAATGAGACAGGGAACAAGATAACCTCCCCCACCCCTCCCTCTTCCCAGGCTTAACATTTATCTCTACTACCTTCCCCTCCCGAGCGGCATGGGTGGGGGAAAGGGAATGGGGGTCGCGGTCAGTTCATCACGCGTTGTTTTATGCCGCTGCTTCATTGTCGGGGGAGGAACTCCTCGCATTCCTCCCCTGCTCCTTCGTGGGGTCCCTCCCACAGGCCACAGTCCTTCGTGAAACTGCTCCAGCGTGGGTCATCTCCTTCCACGGGGTGCAGTCCCTCTAGAACAGCTGCCCCAGCGGGCCCTCCACAGGCCACAGCCTCCTTCAGGCCTCCACCTGCTCCGGCGTGGGCTCCTCCACGGGCTGCAGGTGAATCTCTGCCCCTCTGTGGACCTCCATGGGCTGCAGAGGGACAACCTGCTCCACCATGGTCATCACCACAGGCTGCAGGGGAATCTTGGCCAGGAGCAGCATTACTGCTCCCCCTCCTTCTTCACTGACCTTGGTGCCTGCAGACGTTCCTCACAACAGGCTGGCAGACGCCTCTCTGGATCCTTTTTACATCTTATTCACTGCTCATTTCCTCTCCACCTCTTGCAGCCAGGCCGGGCCGAGTTGGGCCCAGTCAGCTGCGCGGCGGGAGGCCAGAGGGTGAGGCCTGCAAGGCCCACAGGGCTCACACCTCCCCCTCTCTGCCCCCGCTCAGCTGCTTCACATCTTCTCCCCTTTTTTTTTTTCTGTTTTCCCCTTCTTAAATAGGTTATTGCAGACGCGTTATCACGGGACATTCTGCTACCAATCGGCTTGGCCTTGGCGAGCAGCAGGTCCGCCCTAGGCCCGGCTGAGTCCACTGAACAAAGAGGAGCGACTTCTAGCAGTTTCCTACAGAAGCTACCACCTTAGGCCCCCCTCACTAAGCAAAACCAGAACACAGTGAATTTCCTTCCTTTTCAGTTATCTAGTTTTAATTTCCTATTTTTTCAATTGTTAGATTTTTAAAATGCTAAATATCATAGTGTGTTCCTCTACCTCTTCTTGATATTAAATAAGGGTAGTGGATTTTTTTATCCAGAAGTTTAATTTTAGTATAGTAAATACTCAAGATTTATGCTATATTATAATTCATTACACCTATAGGCTGTCTCAATCAACAAAATGCTTCATTGTTAGAAAGTCTGAGTCATCAAATGTAAAATGAGATCATACTTCTAGATGTAAGGTGGGTACTTTAAAATGCCAAAGCTATTGAAAGACAGCATTTTTCTTTACTGTATGTCTTCAACGAATTGTACAAATTATGGAAATAATGAACATGAGGTAGAACATTTGTAAAGAGCAAGCAATGGGTCAGATCTCATTCAATTATCCAAATTTTTGCATACTGTTCGTGTGAAAGTATTTACAAGCATACCCATGCCATCTTAATTCTCCACCAGCATAGAAACATTTTAGAAAGAAGAAAATGGAGTAAAACTTTGAAAAAATTTTTTCTTCCTGACATTCTGATAAGAGAGGAGAACATCACTTCTGAAGCACAACTGGTTTATTATGCTTAAGAAGAAGCAAGTATTGGATTATAAAGACTGCAATCAATATTTTTAAATTATGGCATACAAAAGCACAATTCAATTAGTGGTAGGTAAATTTTTATCTATATCTATATCTGCATGCGTTTAGCATATATTCTTCTCTTAGCATGAAAAAAATTAAAAATTTCGTTCAGATGCAGCAAGTGTTGGGAAAGCACGAGACGTTCATGGACAAAGAAATGAGTCCTGGAACAGTACCTGTTCTGTCAACCTAAGCAGTGTTTTAGTCTGATATAAACACTTAAAAACTAAGATGTGGAAAATTTAAGAGTATTATGTTTTAAGCTACTCTATGCTGTGATTAAATATTGTTGTTTCGTATATACATGGGTCTTATGGAGTAAATTGCAGAGCTAGATGTTATTCTTTATACCAGGCAAATGCAAGTTTATAAACTAAGAAAAGCTTTGACTGGGAGATATTTTATTAAGCTGCATTTCATTGCCATATTTGGAGCAGAAAACAAAGTAACAGCAATCGAATTATGAGAAGATGATAATGGAAGATTTCATAGCTGGATGCTGCTGTAGTTAGCTCTATTGGAACTATTAGTGTGCATCTCAGTATTAAGAATTAACAGACACTCATCACGTCTTCTGCTTCCCTTTTTCTCCTGTGTCTCAGAAAGAATGGATTATGTACCCAGGCTTGTCATGCTTTCTCATTTTGTTAACAAAGCAGTTCTTCAGGATGATATCCTTACATTTGTATTCACACTCTTTGAAGACTCTGTAGTTACAGTTGTTCTCACTTTTAATCAGAGACTGGAAACTTTCTGAAATCTAAGTTAGACTAAGAAGTCTATCTGCTTTTCATTTATCTCTTAATTCTTTCTATATTATAGAAGTTGCATTAGCTTCTCTTCATTCTTCAGTGCTCTGTTTGGTTACCCATACACAGTAAATTGCTCTTACCCTTTTATATGCCCTCCAGCAGCTTTTACAATTCTAAAATGTGTGACTTAAGACCTGAAAATATCTCTGTTTTAAGCTGCCTTAATTACTAAATTGAAAAGAAAGATTATTTGTTAAAATGCTGGGCTTTTTGGTAAGGCAAGAAATAAAACATAAAAATTACTGAATTAATTGACTAACAGCAACTTGTTTCTATGCCAAATTATCAATTAATTTCTTACTTCCTATTAAAATGTGTTGTGGAGCAGATTACCAAAAAACCCAAGCAAGTAAAAACCAGTGAATATTTGTTTATAATGCTGATCAACATGTCTAATAATGTTTGTTAGTATTTCCATGAGCAACTGTGTTTTTCAGTACTTCTAAATTCATAAATTGCTCTTTGGCCACAGAATTTATGATTGACAGATGGTGGCTGAGCAATGGATTTTGGAACAAGTGCAGCTGACAGACTGTAAGTGGGTAGTACATAGAGCCGGCCAATCTGAGTGTTCTGTCCACATATGAATAGCACAATGTATAAGGTAATTTTTTTGTTTGTTTCCTATTATTTAAAATAAAAATAAATAGTCTACTTGAAAGTACAGATTTTTTTTTAAAAAAAGATCTGTTCTTCAGATGGTGCAAACTGTGTTCACTTGACTGATCAAGCCTGGAGCTAATAAAAACATGTTGATTTAGATCAGCTGAGGATGTGACCACTAGTACATATATCAGGAGTCACAGAAAGATACAATGAAATTCCACTGCAATTTGTAAAGGTTCAGAATTTTGTTTTCTCCATACAGAATGAAAAAACTTTGGTATGTTCTATTGGTTTTATTTATGAGCTAGCAAAAAGGTGTCTCAGGCTCTGATTACACTCTGCAAGATGCTCTCATAACATGAATAAACAATCTGTATTTTATTGCAAGGGCACCAGCAGGCCATCAGAAAGGTAAAAATGTGTTGTGCAGCATTTAAAGCTTTTCTGAAAAGAAAAAAAAAAAAAAGGACATGGAGAGAAGATGTTTGGGAATAATAGGTAGGAAAAGTCTCTTGATAAAATCGTAGAATCATAGAATCATAGAATGGTTAGGGTTGGAAGGGATGTTTAAAGGTCATCTAGTCCAACCCCCCTGCAAGGAGCAGGGACATCCCCAACCAGATCAGGTTGCTCAGAGCCCTGTCCAACCTGGCCTTGAATGTTTCCAGGGATAGGGCATCTACCACTTGTCTGGGCAACCTGTTCCAATGTTTTACCTCCCTCATTGTACAAAATTTCTTCCTTATATCCAGTCTAAATCTACCCTCTTTTAGTTTGAAACCATTACCCATTGTCCTATTACTACAGGCTGTGCTAGAGAGTTTGTCCCCATCTTTCTTATAGGCCCCCTTTAAGTACTGAAAGGCTGCAGTACTCTTAAAGTTAGCTAAGCTTTGCTTTAGTTAATCTTAAAATTAGGTAAGTTCTGCCTCATAAGATATTTCAAATGGAGTGATTATAAGCAGTGCACATCAGAACATACAGTTAGTACTGTGAGTACTGCACTTAGTAGTAGAAAAACCTGTTTAATGAAGCTATGGGGCAAAATTTTTCTTCTGCAACAAAAGTGGAGTTAAAAACAGCTCTGATTATTTTATTTCTCAGAACACCCAAAGGGTTGCCCCTGAGAGAAATAATTTTTTGGAACTCTTCTCTTCTTTGAAAGGTCAAATATAAATCTTGCAAGATCTTAAAAACTTTGTGTCACGTTTAGTTCCAGAATGGTGACATTTCATCGTATTAAGGGAATTGCTTTTTAAAAAAGTCTGCCACTAGAATCCACAGTGTTCAGACTTTTAGCAAGACTTTCCTCTGTTTGTGCTACTATTTAGTGAAAAAAACCCGTTGCTAAGGAAATACTGACAGAGCACCATGAAGAAAGATGCATTGCCTCTAGCACCCATCAAAATAATTAGGAGAATTAGATGGTTTTCTGTCTACCTGCACAGGGCACAAACTTTTCAAATATTGACACTGTTGCTTGGGGAAACGTGAACTTAACAGCTTGAACCAGAGATATTGAAACTAATTAACTATTTCCGAGTAAGAACTGCAAGGGGAGTCTGTCACAGAGCTGTATTTTATAATCACATTATATTTTACCTAATTAATACTAAGTAGAATCTCAAAGCCAGTTGCTTTGGTAATTATTCATGTATTTGCATCATGAGTTGAACTGCTGGTACTGTTGTATTCAAGGATTCCTCTAGGTATAACCAACAGGATACAGGGTTTTCAAGCTAAGGAAAACATTTTCTGTCCACGCAAGTTGTCCTGCCTGTCCAAAATATTGCCAGTGTCAAAGGCCTTATAAGAGGATATGCCCAAAACTAAATCAGTTTTTAACCAGCTTATATTAAATTAGGATTTTTTTTGTTTGTTTCTTTCTTTCTTTTCTTCTTCAGGTAAACAAACCAATGTCCTTGACACTCTCAGTTCACATGAGCATCAATGTTACTGTGAATAATATCTTTCCTAAGCAAAAAAGTTTTTAACCTTGTTTTAAACATACATTGAGGGATGAAAAAGTCCATGGATGCTTTTCCAGACAGCATTAAGCTAGATGAGAAAATAAAGGTCTGGTCCCAAGAACAGTTGTAGTGTATATATATGTCATCTTCCCCAGTGTAAGTACAAGAACCATGCTAACATCTTAACTTTTCCTATAATTCCTGTAATTCCCATCTTATTTTTTCCCATAATAAACCCTATATGTGTGGATCGATGCTCTTCATCTATCCCTGGCTAGGTTTCATCTCACTATCAATAGTGATGTCTGCTGTTTGCGCTGCTGTTTCAGCTTACTGGCAGCTACCCTTGTTCATTCAGTAGTTAGGATACGGAATGGAGTTTCCTAATGGCTAGCAGCAAGAAATGTTCTGATTGAAGAATAAATTAAAATTTATTGACACTTAGGCAGATTTTTTTTGAAAATTATAAGAGTTAGTAACAAAATCTACAATTAAGAAAGATTTGGTAAGACATTATGGTTCTATTTTATTGTGTTCTGTTGCGTGTAACAAAGGATTATAAAGAGGCTAGAATGAAACTCATACATTTTCAGAATATAGTGTGTATGCTTTGGGGGAATTGTGGGTTTTGTGTACATAAAGCACACAGATGTAGGAAAGGTCACTCAAAGCTAAGCTAAAATTTATATTACCAATATTGCGCTTTAAATCTTAGGTTAGCTTGAAAAAATGGTATATTCAGTTCTGCTTCTGAGTAGGAGACAAAACCAAAACATTTTTTCATATGTTCCAACTTCATTGGGCTTCATTGTACTCAAAGATGAGTAAAGTTTTAGAGAAAACAAGGACAGAATTTTAAGGGATTCTAATTTATACAGATTTGATTCCTTAGATACAAACACCAGAAATGCACTTATTCTCTGACAATTCTTATGCTAAGCAAATTACAGTCTACCTCTCTGGTCTGTAACAGAGTTATCTGCTTCATAAGGTTCAAAAGCTCTAGGTGCATCATCCCTGTTCAGGTGCCCCATCTAACCGCGAATAATTTAAGGGGAAGAAGGTAGTTTGCTCCTATAAGAAGCTGGATGAAATAAGGGCTGACAGACTATGATTTGAAGATAGAACTGAGCCAATTGTGTTGAATGTAATGATAAAATGAATGGTATGTTGCTGAAGATCCTTTTAGTCTTGACTTCTTACAATTGTTTGGATTTTTGGATGCTGAAGGGTCAGGGAAAGGTGGCAGCTATGAAGAGGAACTTTGTGAAGCGCTGTTTAAGGAGCAGAAGGAAAAGTGCTGTTTGGAAGCTGCAAGCAGGAAACGGCTGTGAAAGGGAATGTGGTCACCAAGATACCATGCAAGAAAATGCAGCAGATTTATGAGAATAATGGCCAGACAGGAACTTTGCAGAATGCAAAAGTCATAAGCCGGTCATAACATCAGAGTCTTCCATGTTGGGAAAGTGCTAAAGCTGCTGGCAGAAGGACAAAGGGCAGGAGAAACGTATCTTTTATAGCACTCAGAGCAGGGTAGAAGCAGAAGTAGAAAGATGTCTGAGCGCTTCTAAATAACTACACAGAGAAAATAAAGCAAGGATGGAAAGGAAGGATAACAAACTTTCCCATTATTTAAGAAGTTCATTTTGAAAGCAGACTATTGTGCAGTGTGACAGAAAATGCCTGACAGCAAGGGAGGAAATATAAAAAATTGTAAGTCTGGAATTGGCAGAGAAAATGGGCTCTGAATTTGTAAAGACACCTTCCATAGGTGCCAAGTCATTTAACTAGAGAAGAACTTGAGAGGTATGTTTTGTAATTAACAGACGTGAGGTGGAATTGGCTGCGGTAGATGAGAACTGAAGGGAGATCAAAAAATAAGGTGCTAGCTAGATGGGTCTTACTGTGCCAGGTGAGTGCCTTGACAGGTGACTGTTATTAAACTACCTCTGATTAGCTGATGTGTGAGATGAACTCTGAGAGAGGGAGGCCAAATAAGGGAGCAGCTGAGGTGGCTGAAAACCATCTGGCAACGAATGAGGGAAGAAATGTGTTTTGTATTGAACTTGGCCTGGTTTTGAAAAAGACTTTAAGAAGGATGTGTGTAATAGCTAGCTAGATTCTCTGTGGGTTGTGAGCTCTCAAGACTAGCTGTTCAGTTAGTTGTGCTACTTCACTACTGTGGTGAACTTGAGAGAGAGGAAACCAGGCAGTAAGTGGCTTGTCGGTGGTTGGAGGAGGATGATGAAAATCACTAGACACTTTTTGCATACAATCTGTCTGGAACTCATATGCCATGAGGTTCTGAGGTATACTACTGCTGTATGGTGTTCTGAGAGGCATGGCTGCCCTACACAAGGGAAAAATTGAAAACCACCCCAATTTGAAGTAATTCGTAGTGAACAGTGTCTCAGTATGCATCTATATAATCTAGGGCACAATCTAACAGCAGTAATGGCTACACTATTTATTATGATGAAGATTAATGTCAAAATTTTATCTTTTTCCTCTGATAATTCATTCCAGATAAAAACTTGGGATTCTTCTCCTCTGGTACAAATAGATCAAGTCTATCATGTAATTGGCAGAGTTCGTCAGGTTCACCACTTACATTAAAAAATTGGCATGATTTCTTCCTTCTTTCTGCCAAATAAAAAATGTCCAGGAAATACAGCTGAAAGCAACTACATTAATGTCAATGTATGTTTTACGATTGCTTACATGTTCTAATTTTGAAGGTTGAATTACATTTTTTTGAAAGCATTGAAGTTTTAAAAGATGAAATAATCTTTGGCAAATATCTCTTAACTTTTGACTTGACCACTGGCAATGACTCTAGCATTTGAAAGAACCTTTATGATGCAGTAGCAAAATATCATGATTAATCCTTTCCTTCAGAGGAACAGAAACTTAGGCCTACAGAACAAGCAACACACAGCTTGTTTTTGTATTGAGCTTAAGCCTGAAATTACCATGGCAATTCTCCGGGATATGATGTAGCTAGATACATGCACATTGCTACCTTTACAGATGTGTGAGCTTAGTTAGTTCTTGAGGTGTCTCTGTAAAGGCAATCCTGGATCTGTCTGTTTCAGTGAATTGGTGTTATGCAAATATTGAGTATTTACATTAATGGATTATTTTGTCTCCAAATAGAATGCTGTTAGGAAGAGAAAAATATTGAGTGGGGCCCTGAAAGAGAAGGCTGTTATTTGAAAAAGTGCTTACCTGAAAGTTGATAAAGCTACAAAGGGGAGAGAAGCCAGGACTTTGCTGTCACATACACAGATAATGAGAGGGAATGAAAATCACAGGTGACAGAAGCTACCTGCAAAAGGATGGGTGAGTAGAAACCAGAAGGATGAGGTTGGGAGTAATTCCGAGCTCAGTGATGAAATTATGCTTAAAGAAGGGATGCACACTTGCAGAACAGTAAACTACAATGTTGTAACTGTACCTAGTGGGAAGAAGACTGTGTCTGGTCAGAAGGACTCACATCATTTTTTCCTTAAAGGAAAGATGTAATCTTTTTGGACAGTTATGCAAAGAAAGCGAACAATCATATTTTAACAATGTGTTTCTAAAAATGTTTGTGTTTGGGAAGAGCTTAGTAGATGGCAATAAGTGAGCTAAATTGTTTGTGAGATTTTGATAACAACATGCTTCATGTTGAGAAGGGCAGAGGAAATACAAGAGTTTTGGAGCATGTGAGGAAGTTACTAAATTTCACTTTTATGCTAAAGAAAAATATATATTAAAAATCTGTAGCTAAAGCTAGTGGCTTTTCATAGCTAAATCTCTAGCAGAGACCTAATGGTAGTTATATAGCTAGACATTAAAAGAAAGGGCTAGTGTTTTGCCGATACAAAGAAGATGACGATTGGCATCTGAGGAGTGGTAATTATCCTGAGTTGTACTGGGTAAAGCAGCTGTGGAATGAACCTCTGCTAGTGCGTTGTTACCTATTTTCCCTGAATACATCTTTTATGCAACTTTATGCCTTGTTTAGAAGTCTACCGCTTGCCTGTTACACCCTATGTATCTTCTATTTGATTTGTAGTGCTGTAGCTTGGAGTCATCAATGTTGTGAGTGAATAAACAGCTAGCATTTGGAGCAAGGTCATTTATTTATTTTGACCAAATGACTTGTGTGAGCTCAATGCTCATTGTTGCTTTGTGAATTCCAGTCCATTTTTAGAGGTAAGCTGTTCTGTAACTGCCAACCTGCAGACTCAGCCTAGGATATGATAATCCCATGGTGACTTTTTTTTTCCCTCCCTTCTTCTTCATCAGCTGGCACAAAGAGTCTGCAAAACAAACTGATCTTATGAATATCTATGCCTGAGGATAACTTGAAAAATATATCTGAAAAAAGTTTCTACAAAATTGATCATTACAAAATAACTTGCCCTCGACTTGCACTTTTTTGACTGTAATGGCTTCAGTGTGAAGAATGGTTGTTTAAAATGTCAATGAAAAAAAATTCTCTACACAAAGGGAAGAGGTTTGTTGGGTACAAAGTACTACTTTACAACTTGAACACGGAGGATTATACAGAACAGAAGGATTTGACACTTTAAATTGAATACTAACTAGACAACTTCTAAAGAAAAGCAACTTGATAGACAATTTTTAAAAAGAAGAACTAATGCTTGCATATTAATGAGCAGCATATAAGAATATTTTATTTACACTAAAAAACAGGTAGCTGAGCAGTTGAGAGACATAACAGCTGGCATGGGAATCAGGAACATTTTTGTCTCAACTTACAAACTCATGAAATAAGTATTTAACTAGAGTTCTGCTGGTTAATGGCTCTTTGTATAATGTGTGAATTAATATACCCAAGGGGTGATAAAACCAGGAAATTCACCAAATACTGAATAGTGAGAGGGAAAATCATATCTGTTTTTCAAGAAAACCTGTTTTATTTTCATTTTGTAGTTTTAGGAAAAGTTCTATCATGTGGGTTGAACAGCTTGGGTATGCTACTCCTGCTTCTGATCCTTCCAATTGACTGAAGTTCCCCACAGTCTCTCAAAAAGAATTTGAGGTTAGGGATTCCTTTTTGGATCCAATAAAGAAATGGTAAGGGTAAGATGATACTTAGCATCAGAACAAGCAATGATGCAAATGATTACTAGTGCAACTTTGCTACTTAGAATCATAGAATCATAGAAAGGTTTGGGCTGGAAGGCACCTTTAAAGGTCATCTAGTCTACCCCCCCTGCAAGGAGCAGGGACATAATAAAAAACGATAGGTTTTTCCTGATGTCTAGTCTGAATCTACCTCCTTCTATTTTAAAACCCTTTGTCCTATCACAACAGACCCCTCTAAAGAGTTTCTCCCCGTCTTTCCTGGAAGCCCCCTTTAGATACTGAAGACCACTATAAGGTCTTCTCCAGGCTGAACAGCCACAACTCTCTCAGCCTGTCCTCATAGGAGAGGTGTTCCAGCCCTCTGATCATCTTCGCAGCCCTCCTCTGCACCCTCTCCAACTGGTCCATGTCCTTCTTATGTTGGGGCCTGCAGAGCTGGACACACCACTGCAGGTGGGGTCTCACAAGAGCAGAGTAGAGGGGCAGAATCACCTCCCTCGACCTGCTGGCCACGCTTCTTCTGATGCAGCCCAGAATGCAGTTGGCCTTCTGGGCTGCGAGGGCGCATTGCCGGCTCATGTTGAGCTTCTCATCCACCCAAGTCTTTCTCCTCAGGGCTGCTCTCGATCCATTCTCCGCGCAGTCTGTATTTGTGCTTGGGATTGCCTTGACCCACGTGCAGGACCTTGCACTTGGCCTTGTTGAACTTCATGAGATTTGCACTTTGTTTATCCAACTAAGTACAAGCAATAGTTGCTTGTCACTCGCTTATTGTAATTAAATTATTATGACCCCTGTGATATTTTTATGGTTACTGAAAGTATCCAGGTGTGGACACCTCCACTTTCATGACAGCCTTTGGTAAGTATTACTTCAATAAGCAGTACTGAAAAGGACTTGATGCTCTTCACAGTTATGTTACTATTCAAACATTAACCGAAGTCTGTAGAAAGACTTCATTAACTTTATGATGTTTTGAACCATCCCTGAAAGTTTCCATGCTATCTTTTCGCGTGTTACCGACTTCCCAAACCAGGAGCCAAACAATGCATTTGAACTGCAGGTACCAACATGTCATGAATGACCATGTCTGAAGAAAATGACTCTAGCATCAAAGAACTGAACATTTGGCTTGATGACATCTTCTGCTTTTCTTGCAGCTGATATACCATTTATAGGTGACAGAGAAGACACCCTATGCACATACCTAGCAAGTGCCCAACTCCTTTCTGTGCTTTACCCTTCCCTGTTCATGAATATCCTTTCCTTAGACATCTCACTCCAGACTGAGCATGAAATCTCAGTTCTAAACTTGATACGTACGTGACCCTAGACACTGCAAAGGCTAATTACTTCTGAGAATTATCCCAAGTGCCTTGTACAGCGACCAAACAGGAATACTGTGCTAGTAATGTAAATTGAGTAAAGGCCTCCTGAGCCTGGGTCTTAATTGCAAGAATTTTCTATTGATGCACAGAACTTTCTGCCCTTGAACATATAACTGATGGCTTTATTACATTTTTCACTTAAGCAAAACCTATCATTGCCTTTTTTTTATCATAAAGGTCAAAAGCTTTTCATGTGCCTTCTATCATTATTGCAGGCTCTGACAGTGAATGTATTATTGAATATGTGTAGCTTACAGAATGAAATATGCACCAGACATAAATATAATAATATTTAACTTAATTCTTTTTATATTTCTGAATAACACAACAAATTATAGATCCATTATAGGAGGAATACAGAGGAGCCCTAAACATAAAAGCCCCTGGACAGTGTTTTTTGAAGTAGATAGAGAGAAAGAGGAGAGACACAAATGTCCTGAAAATACACTCTGGCTCCATTATTGAAATGGTTGCATGTAATTACAAGATGTTCTGTAGATGCGTTTTTAGACCTCATCAGACAAAGTGGATGGCAGGTACTTAAAATATTTCAAATTAGACATGAGGCACTGTTCTCCCCTCCCTGTAATGTTTGAATGTTTTGACATGAGGTCTAAACTACAGCCTCTGTGTAGGGATAGCTACATTTGAAACATTATGCTGGTTTATATATATAAAAGTGCAGAGACTTAATTCATTAATATCTCTCTTTACTTCTTACTCGTTTAATCTTATTTTCCTTCTTTATTTATGTCCATCTTATAGTTATTCTGGTTTGGTATCTGTGAAAACAAGAAGGTAAGCTGCTGTCGTAGTTTAGCCCCAATCCGGACCAGACTAGGCAGTCTCTTTTTCACTCCCCCCACCCTCCGAGAGAATAGGGAGAGATAATTTAAGAAAAGAGAGATAAGAAGAAGGAAGAGGGAATGGGGGTCGCGGTCAGTCCATTATGTGTTGTTTTACGCCGCTGCTTCACAGTTGGGGGAAGAACTCCTCACATCGCTCCCCTGCTCCATTGTGGGGTCCCTCCCACGGGCCACAGTCCTTCATTAAACTGCTCTGGCGTGGGTCATCTCTTCCACGGGGTGCCGACCCTCCAGAACGGCTGTCCCAGCGGGCCCTCCACGGGCCACAGCCACATTCAGGCATCCACCTCCCCCGGTGCGGGGTCTTTCACGGGCTCCAAGCTCCAAGTGGATCTCTGCTCCTCCGCGGACCTCCATGGGCTGCAGGGGGACAACCTGCTCCACCATGGTCCTCACCACAGGCTGCAGGGGAATCTTGGCCAGGAGCCACATTACTCCTCCCCCTCCTTCACTGACCTTGGTGTTTGCAGCTGTTTCTCTCACAAGAAAAGTTCATTCTTCACAACGGACTGGCAGAAGCCTCAAAAAGCCTCTCAGGATCTCTTCACCTTATTCATCCCATCTTCTCTCCTCTCCACCTCTTGCAGCCAGGCTGGGCTGAGTTGGGCCCAGTTGGCCGCCTGGCGAGAGGCCAGAGGGTGAGGCCTGCAAGGCCCCGGAGGCCTGCACCTCCCCCTCTGGGCCTCTGCCCTTGCTCAGCTTCGTCACATCTTCTCTTCTTCCTTTTTTTTTCTGTTTTCCCTTTCTTAAATACGTTATCGCAGAGGTGTTATCACGGGGCATTCTGCTCCCAATCGGCTCAGCCTTGGCCAGCAGTGGGTCCGCCCTAGGCCCGGTCGAGTCCACTGAACAAAGGGGAGCAACTTCTAGCAGTTTCCTACAGAAGCTGCCACCTTAGGCCCCCCTCACTAAGCAAAACCACAACAGCTGCCTTTTGGAAAATATGCTGAAGATGAGATATAATAGATCACATACTTGAAATGTTATTTTTCATTGCTTTGTGCATCAATGTGTTTGGTTTTTAAGCCAGTAGATCACAGTACAAACTTTAATACAGTGATGCAAATTTTGAAGTAGACCTGAAGGGCAGTAAATGAATGGCTTGTGTGTTAAAGCACAGACTCTGTAACTTACTAGGAATGATGAAGACTCATACCTCTTGCTTGTGTACTTCCACAACAAGGTTGGGGGTTTGGCTACCTTGTTTCAGTGGGAGATGTTTCTCTTCTCTCTGCACCTACAGAGACTCATCTCACATAGCAAGCTAATTAGACATATTACCCAGAGTTTCAGAAAAGCTTGATTAGCTTTGGGAACATTGTAACGCCTCCCTACACCACCCACTCTGGTTCTGCTCACTGCTGTGGTTTCTCTTCATGTACTCACAGTTTAGTTATTCAGAGCAGTGCCTGTTCACTGTTCAAGAGGACAGAATAGCTGCAGTCCCATTTTCAATTAATTAATCAAGAAATGAGAGACAGAGATTACTGTGGTACTCTAAAGAGAGCACTTGTTTACCAATAGGACAGGAAATGCTGGATGACTAGAGTTAGGGTAGAGTCAGAGCTACTTTGGGTATCAGAGCTGCAAAATGGAATTTGGGTGAGAAAGCACAGGTTGGAAGAGGCATCAACATGCCTTGGAAATGTCTCCAGTGTTAGCTGCAGTGTCTCTGCTAAAAGTCCTTTCAATGAAAAACAGCATGTACAGCCTCCTTTCATGTAATAACCTAACAGATGGCAAATCAAAGACCTGTATGAAGGGGCAGATGGAGTTCTGGAGAGAAAAGGAGGGTCCCACAGCACAAGAGATGTGGGATGAACTGGGAGAAACCATGCAAGCAGGCAAATGTCCTTACTGTTAATGGAAATCCAAATTTCAAAATGCAGTGGAATAGCCAATTCAATATCATGAACTGACTTGGTTGTGCTGAGAGATGTGATTTTTTGCAGGTGTGAATGGGAAGCTGCTTTGGCAGATCTGGTTGGTTACTGAGAACCCTTCAACTCTCTGCGAGAACTGTGTGCTCTGGGTTATGTTTCCAAACATTATCTTTACCTCTTTGACTATCTTTACATATTATGTTACCATAGATGTCTAATCGAATTGGGGGAGAGATTGAGAGAGATGTAAAAGTCTACTGGGGTGTTACCTGCTTTTGATCAAGCAGAACATAACTTGCTCCAAGTTATGGCAAGTGGGTCTTCTGCAGAATTGCAGATAAATACCAGATGGGGACTTACTTTTTTGGCTCACATTTTTTGTTTTGAAATGTGTTGAAACATTTTTCTGAGAAGGACATGGTGCCATCTAGAATTTCTGTCAGCCTTGCCTCATTGATTTGACTGGATACATGCCTGGTTCAACATACGTCAGTTAGCTGTAGACTTATCCAGCACAATTTGTGGGTTTAACACCTGTTTCTTTTTTTTTTTTTTTTTAATTGAGAAAGTAAATAAGGAAGAAAATTCCCCTTTTTAATGATCAAGGGAGGGCAATGAAAGTTAAATAAATTCTCTGTTACATAAACTGAAGGATGGAGTGCTACTTCTTGCTCTTGATGCCATCACTTTTCTGAAGGGTATAAATATGGAAGTATGCAATATTGATAGATGAGACTACTGTCTGAGTCTGAAGACATCCCTTTGGGCTGTAGATACCTGGGTTAACTTAGGAAATTCTGTCCTTCCTGCTACTTCATTACTGACAGAAATTGTCTGAACCGTTTCTATTGTGGCTTGTTCCAGAAAGTTTGATCAGGTATATAGTATTCTCCTTACATATTATCACAGATACTCAATTTATGCCTCCTTCTGACTATGCAAATCCTAAATGAATATGTACAAAAAAAACCAACAAAACATAGGTAAGAGCATCCAAATTAAGCAATTTTGTTTCTGAGGTACAGTGTATTCCAGGGAAAATGAATGGCCTGGAAGGGATGATTTCTGAGGTAATGAAACTCACTTGAAGAGACAATTGTAATGCAAAGTCTTTATCAGTGATCCTTTCTCAAAGTTGTAATAACTGCCTCTTCTGTTGAGTATCACTGCTGACCTTCCCAACATTGGACATGGTAAGAGAATTCTGTGACTAGGCTCAGTGACATTTCCTTAAGAAATGAGTAAATTAAATGGACAGCCAAGAATACCCAGCTATTGTTTGCTGCTTATTTTACAATCCATTCTGTTCCCTCATCCATTTTTTGCTTGTTTGCAGATCTACTGACCTTCTTAACCTGTTTGTAAATCACTTGCATTGTTTTCTGGGTGTGGAGGAGAGAAAAGGGGAGAAATATTGGGCAAAAGCGGGAAAACAGATGTAGGAGTAAGAAATTATCCATGTTGCTTCTTAATCCTTTTCTGTTCATTTAAGCTTTCTTGGTATGTTTTGGTCTGTAGCACTGCTTTTTTTTTTCCATGCTGCTGGGAGCAGTAGTTCCTCTGGGGCTTTGTGGAAGCCAATATCAGATGCTTCCTGTAACTTCCTCAAATACAGATACTGATATTGCGAAGAGTTTAACAAATGATTCCTGTTACCAACTAATGCATGACTCTTGGTGGTGTTAGACTCAAGTAACAATCCATTCATTATATCTTGCGCATCTTTCTTTTAGGAAGTGACATCTTTTATCTTTGTTTCATTGAATATCTGTATTGTATATGTAATGTAAAACTGTTCTTTTCAAACCATTGTTATTAAGAATTTTATATATGTCTAATTTTCAGCTCTGCAAATCTTCTTTTGTCCAAAAAAAATTGGAAAAATAATAGTTATGAATCAGTTTATAATGATCTATTCAGACCTTCTTAACAGAAAATATTACTGGGGTTAAAGCAAGTGTCAGCATCACAGGAAGTGAAATTGACTTTTTTATTTTATTTTTTTTGCTTTGCTTTCTAGTGCTTTGCTATTTAGTGCAAAAGAGAATTGCTGCCCTTATAAGAAGACTGACAAATCCTATTCCAACACTTGCTGAAATAATTTTAGCACCATATATCCTCTTATCTACCCTGTTCTCTTCTGGAAATAGCAAGCTAGGAAATTAATAGGAAACAGCTAATGTCAAAACCAGCTTAAGTTGTGTCTCTGCCCTCTGAACCTTGTGTCTCTACCCTTACTGGCTCAAATCAATTACTTTTCCCAGATGACAGTCTCTATTAATGAATTTTTTCTTCATGTGCAATGTATATGCTGAGATAATTGCCTTCTAAAGAGGAGAAAATTCTTCTCTGTTTCATAACAGCTAAAATAAGCAATTGTGATGCCAGCCTAAGCCACGTAGAGAGAGCTTAGTGAGGACTAAACTGAGGAGGGTGAAAGGGATACTTTTCAAGAACAGTGGTCTTCACATATGGAACTGTTTGACAGTGACGGATATCGCAGGAGGCAATTGAAGAAGCAGGGCTGGATAAAGCACTGATTGCAATATCTGTGTGAACAAGTGTTGTGTTCATCATGGGGTTTGCAGAGAGTCCAGAAGTGTGCTCTTTCTGTCTGTTCAGAAAGCTCCATAGGGAGAAACTGGCATTGATCTGGGAATGAAGATACGATGTGTATGCTTCCTAAGTACATAAAATGAACCAAAGAAATACCAGGTCCCTATCAGACTAATCTAGCTGATGGAAATAACCTGGTGAAGACCCATCTATCTGTTAACACTTCAGGGACAAAAGGAACAAGGTCTGTGGGTGTTTGGATATTTAAGCTTGGGCTATTTAAGCCCCAATCCAAACACATCCCCTCCCCCCTCCCCCAAAGAAACAGAATTTACTGTAATCAAGACTTGCATCATCATACCTTAAATATCTATCTCACAGCACACATCTCTGAGTTGACTTCATGCTATGCATGCTATGCATGAAGTGAACAAATTATTTGAGGATAAGATTTACAACAATCAGCATGTAAAGCAAAAGAAAAAAAAAAGGTCCGGAACAACTATTATTAATAAAAACAGTAGCTACTGTTTTTATGGTGTTTACTGAATCAGAAACTGAAACCTAGGATACCTTTCCATGTGAAAACATCTTAGGCATGAGAAAACCATCTTGTTCTGAACTACAGTCTTTGGTTTTTTTCTCTCTTTTTTTTCTGAAATTTAGTTTTACTTTTCAAATCCTTCAGCAGAGAGGAGTTGAGGCACCTGTTAATCCAGTGCACAGGGAAACCAGGAGTGAGTGTTTTGCCTTGCTATAGGCATGAGGGAACAAAAGAGTTTTGCCATATCTTAAGTGTTTCATACAGTCACTCACAAAGGACTCTTTGTGACCAAGGTGAGTTTCTGAAGCAAAGGAACAGAGTCTTGTGGGATTCTGTGAGCCAGTCAGTCTCACCTCTGTGCCTGGCAAGATCATGGAGCAGATCCTCCTGGAAACTAGGCTAAGGCACATGGAAAAAAAAAAGTGGTGATTGGTGACAGCCAGTATGGCTTCACTAAGGGCAAATCATGCCTGACTAATTTAGTGGCCTTCTACAACGAGATTACAGTGCTGGTGGATAAGGGATGACCAACTGACGTCAACTACCTGGACTTGTGCAGGGTATTTGACATTGGCCACACAATGACCTTGTCTCTAAACTGGAGTGATGTGGATTTGATGAATGGACCACTCAGTGGATAAGGAATTAGCTGGATGGCTGCATTCAAATGTTGTGGTCAATGGCTCGATGTCCAAGTGGAGACCAGTGACAAGTAGTCTTCCTCAGAGGTCAGTATTGAGACCATTGCTGTTTAACATCTTTGTCAGTGTGATGGACAGGGGGGTAGAGGGCACCCTCAGTGACTTTGCTGATGACACCAAGCTGTGTGGTGCGGTCGACACGCTGGAAGGAAGGCATGTCATCCAGAGGGACCTTAACAGCCTGGAGAAGTGGTCCCATGAGAACCTTGTAAGTTCAACAAAGCCAAGTGCAGGGTCCTGCACAAGGGTCAAGGCAATTCCAAGCACAAATACAAGTTGGGCAGAGAATGGATTGAGAGCAGCCCTGAGGAGAAGGACTTGGGAGGGCTGGTTGATGAGAAGCTCAACATGAGCCAGCAATATGTGCTTGCAGCCCAGAAAGCCAACCGCATCCTGGGCTGCGTCAAAAGAAGCGTGGCCAGCAGGTCAAGGGAGGTGATTTTCTCCCTCTGCTCTGCTCTTGTGAGACCCCACCTGCAGTAGTGTGTCCAGCTCTGGAGCCCCAAACATAAAAAGGACATGGACCTGTTGGAGTGAGTCCAGAGGAGGGCCACAAATATGATCAGAGGGCTGGAGCACCTCTCCTATGAGGACAGGCTGAGAGTTGGGTTTGTTCAGCCTGGAGAATAGAAGGCTCCAGGGAGAGCTTAAAGAAGTCTTCCAATACATAAAAGTGGCCTATAAGAAAGCTGGAGATGGACTTTTGACAAGGGCATGTAGTGATAGGACAACGGGTAATGCCCTTAAAGTGGAAGAGGGTAGATCTGGATTAGATATAAGGAAGAAATTCTTCACTATGAGGGTGGTGAGGCACTGGAGCAGGTTGCCCAGAGAGGTGGTAAATGGCCTATCCCTGGAAGTGTTGAAGGCCAGGTTGGATGGGGCTTTGACCGACCTGGTCTAGTGGAAGGTGTCCCTAACAATGGCAGGGGGGTTGGAACTAGATGATCTTTAAGGTCACTTCCAACCCAAATCATTCTATGATTCTATGATGATTCTGTGATTTGTTCCAGTATGGCAAACCAACATCTGGAGAATCTTGTAGGATTAGGTAGCTGAGATGACATGGGAGAGAACACGGGGAGAACAAAGCATTAGGAATATCAGTACTGAAAAAGGTTTAGGGGCTTTGGCAGAAATGGAAACTGCATTGCTCACACATCATTTGGTAGAAGTACTAAAAGTTTCTAAAGTTGTCTTCATGGAACTAAGTTCATTTTTGGAACTATATTGTCAAATATTGCCTCTATTGAAGTGTTAAAGAGAGACATGTTAAGCAGCAAGCAGAATTAGTACTCATTTCTGCATGGATTTTATCCATCTCTAGCTAGTTTACTTGAAATAACATTTCTGCTCTAGTGTATTCTGCTGGCACATCCACTATAAATTGCAGATAGAGGAGGAATAATGTAGCTTATGGTATCTTTAATAAACTTTAATGGCCAACAAAAGATAATGTCGTAAAACAATCTCATCACTTTCCAGCTGAAACTGATTTTCCCGTTCGTGATCTCTAAATAGTATTTGGAATCCATAAAAAATGATATAATGTTTAATCATGTTCCAGTACAGAAATCACTTTACTCTCCTTTGAGACTTTTTTAAATTACAGCATGTGTTCTGTTAATCAAGCTCCTTGTTGCTGAGAACAGAAATCATTGTCCCCTCAGTAATGGATTTCTGTGCCCATTTAATGCAGAAAGTGACAGTGTACACTAATCTTACTGTATTGGTAACAAGCATGTGACTTACCTAATGCTTTACTGTCTAGAACTCAAATTTTCCAAAATAAATTGACTGTGTTATTTAGGCTTGTGGAATTCCTGTGCAGGGAATGCAACTAAACCTGCACATGAACTCCACGGATGCCAAAATCTCTAAAAGAGACCTCAAAACTCCTCTCTCTTTCACCCATGGTGAAACTTACTTCTGTCATACCACGCTCATTATATATAATTAGAGCACCTCTGTGCCACCGTCCTGTCAGATTTGTGTGCTAATTGTTTTATACATCCAGTTGGAGAAATGGTAATTAAGAATCATAGGGAAAAGACTACTTTTAATCTTTAGATGGAACAACCAAAAAAATTTAAACTGTGGCAGGAAAAACAGTTACTGAATAAAGATTTTCTAACATTTCTTTTATTAGACCACATTATTAATAACAATAGCTCATTCCTCTTGTGTGAAAATATAACAGTGGCAGAAAAGTGATGCTTTGAAATAAAGATGAAATCCCATTGCTGTCTGGTGGCAAAACAATGTCTTTCTCTTCAGTACAGGTGATTTTAAGTTTACGAATTATATCTATGCTCCACCCTTACCGTATTAGTAGTGACACCTGTCTATAAACACCACACACACACATACTGGATAAATTTCCTCCAGTATTAATAGACCACTAAAATTCAAAAGCAAATCTTAAGTCATGTCGTATGTGTTTGGAGCTGGGATAACAGTATGTGTCAGCCAGCAGGAGAGGAAGCTTTAATAAGTTTCGGAATTAAAACTGAAGCATACAATATAAATTCAGCATTCTATTCAAGAATTAACATTTTATAGGTCTTTGGTCTTGTTCTCCATCTTCTCAATTTAGGCTCCAGGCAGTTCAGGATGTTCAATTTATACCAATTACATGTGATTGTCTTGTGTACTTTGTAATGCTTGGAACAATCAGGGGATGTAATCATCTCTGTTTCTGAAGCAATAATGGGTTTCATTTCAAACGTGTTCATTATACAGCATGCACTTCAAAAGCTAGATAAATCTCATTACTTTTTTTGTTTACATCCAATGTACGCTAGGACATACATTGCCTGTTAACACTCTGGTTGTGTATTCTTGGCAACATAAAAATCAAAGAAAAAGAAAACTCTGATAGATTTTTCTTTTTTAAAATAGCAGAGATACAACCCAGTCAATAAAATACTCTGTTTATCTGGGAGTGAATTGTATTCATGTAACAAAAATCCAACATTAACAATTCTATAAGAATCGGTTACACACCAGGCTAATGCTGCTTCAATGCCTTCTGCTCGATTCAGTATGTTCCAGTATTAACCAACAAAGCGGCCAATATTCTTTAGATAAGATCTGCCTTTATTGTTAATCTTCTTATTACAAAATGAGGGTTTGTATTTTGCTTCTTTAACAACAAATCTACTCTGGACTGGAGTTCCGTGAAACTGACTTTTTCTGCTCTGCGATAGGAAAAAGCAGGAGGGTTCTGAGCTGAATTAGGAAAATCAGACTGCTGTCACTGGTATCTGTGCTGGTCTTGTGCCCACATGTGACCTCAGAGCTACCCCAGCTCAATCATATCCCTTAAATTATTTCCTCTTCTTCACGTTCCCTGCCCATACACACACTTCCCCGCACTTGCTTGGTAAAAAAAATACCAGAAAAAACCACCTTGACTCTGTCCTTCCCCTTACTAGTAAAGGCTGGTGCGTGTGATGGAAGATAGAGACACCACCTGGCTCTGTTCCTCCTCTGCACTGCAAAGCTTCTGCAGCCAGAGCTAATAATGTTCACACCCACAAATGCAATACAAGAGTGCTTGAACCTGAGCGCCTGGCCCTTGTGAAGACTCCAGGGGAAGTGAAAGGCACCTTGAAATAAGATCCAAAACAGTCAGCTTCTAGAGCTTTCAAAACAGGAAACATGAGCACAGCCATGGCTGAAATGCCTTCCTTTCTCAGAACTGCGGTGCTAGATGCAGGTGTCCTGGGGAAGATCTCTGTACTTAGAAATAATTGCTCCTAGAAATAAGTGGATGCTTGCATATCTCATAAAACCTTTACGGGAGTGTATGGAGGCGAGGAAAGGACAGCAGAAGGCCATGTTTACTTCTTTTATTATTTCTTAACCAAGTTTCTCAAGTGCTTCATCCAGTTGGGAGGCACAGGTTAATTTTCCAGGTCTTCCTGGGGGAAGCAGGCTCTTGTCCTTTTCCTTGAACAGTGCTGGAAATGCCAGGCTTTGTGTGTGAGCCATTCTCCACCTTCTATGTCACTGTGGATTCCCACACTGACAGAGTGTGTGAGAATGTGCAAGATGAAGCACGAAGACCCTCCTCTTGCTGCTTGGAGCGTGCTTACAGAACAGGAGTGAAGACACTAGCAAGGATTGCATATGCACTCAACCTGTAGAGAGGTCCTGGAAGCAGTGGTAACAGCAGAACCCTTGATGACTCCTCTCCTAACCAGCACTGCAATTACAAATGCTTGTTATCGTATTTCACTCCCTCGTGTGTTTGCTCCTTCACTCTATTGTGCTTGGTTGATCAGAGGTTCCTTTTTATTCAGCCACAGAGAAGGAGGAAGCTTGTCTCTCCCTGAACATGGAAACTTTCTCCTGCCAAGTGGCATGGATTTGAACTCCTCAGCCTGAGAGCAGGGGCTGAATGTAGCACTCCTGCTTCCTCGGGTATGGACTGGTACAACAGCAAGGCACTTCAGGAACTTTCAAGTAGTGCAATTTGTTATCGAAACACTAGCTGAAAAGACGAGGATCAGAGAAGCAGAAGAGGAAGCGGGACATTATGTGCACCAAAACTCTCAGATATTGCAAGGATAGACCATGAGTTACAGAGTGGAGGGGGCTGGTGAACTTAGAAGAACAGTTTAGCTGCATGGCAACCTCCTGATTCCTTAATAGCCTGGGGACTTATTTTGTACAAGGCTTACCAATAAAGAAAATCCCTATTTATCATGCTGTGAAGAGCTCATATATTTTCTTCTCTTCACAAATGTACTAAATATATATATTTATTTTTTCAGTGCATAACTCCAGGCAACTTGATTTGAAAATATTTTATTTTAACCTGTATTCTTTTCTCTTTATCAGAGGTATAGGGCCTTTGGGACACATCCTCTTGGATATGATTCCCAAGTTTACTCTCTACAGGTACAGAGATGTTCTGAATAGAATTAACTTTAGGAATTATTAATAGTGACCCACACTTTCTCTTTGTGTCAGAGAAGAGGAAATTGATTGAGTTGATGAATACTCAGCATAAGAGTTTATAAGAGCAGGGGCTGGGACAGCAGTCTTCCATCAGGTCACTTCCTTTCAGATAGTTACTTAGCAAAAGGTGCATTGACACTCTGGCTTGTTTTTCAGAGATTAAGTTATATACCTTTATGCAATTCATCAAGAGGAATTATCAAAGGTCAGTTAGCAGGTTGGAAAAAGTAATCTAAATCTTTTTTCTGAGCAGAAAAATATTCCTGTCTAGCTAATCCATTAGTGACTTAAATTCTGCCTTTTGTGTTCCACAGCACTAAGTCCAATTTTATTCAGCCTGTGTTGCTCTCCTGACCCTCTAAATGTCTGCAAATATGAAAACAAATGCTATTTTTTAGATAAAGGACAACTTAGTAATATAGTCATTCAAATTTATCAAGGTTTATAGGTTTATGGTTCATGACGTTCCCCTTTCCCTTCTCATTCTCCTCTCTTCCCACAAACCTATTCAATTTTACTTGATTTAAAGAATCCCTACAGTTTCATTTTAGTAATAAACAAGATTCCCAAAGACTATTGTTGGGGACAACGAGTATCAGAAGTCATGAGAATGAGAAACAAGAAGCCATGGGAATGAGAAACAAGGGACTTTCCGAGAGAAGGAAAACAAGATAAAGGACACCTGATGGTGTTTGGGCGATTGGAGGGTATATAAGCACATAAGCTGTAACAACAAATGATTTTCGCTTAGCATGCAGCGTGGGTCCGTGACTACATTCCCAGACAGACTATATTATCCTTCTTGAAAATATTACAAGCAGGTTAATGTCGAAAGTTAGAACACTTAAAAGTCAAGTGCCCCAAGTGTGGCCTCAGGTGTTGGTGACTGTCACCAACTTTCTCACAGTGCAGACTGAAAGTGCCTGCTACTTCTCTCTGCCTTTCCTTGGTATCAGCTTCAGGTTTGTTTGCTTTTTTTGATTGATTTCCATTGGCTATTCTCCATACTGACTATACTACAGGAATTGGCAGTGGAAGGATATCTTCACGCCTCCTGCAGGATTCGTGGGTGGTAAGATGAATAGTGCTCTGTCACTGTTCCTCAAATGTAATTGTAGCTAGTGAGGCTGGGCTGGTCCTCTCTGATTCCTCTGAGGATGGCAGATTCTGTTAATCCCATCATAAAGTAGGCTGTGAGACAGTTGCTATGCTAAAACAGATGTCATTAACTTTCAATCTCTCTAGTTACTGATTATGAGGCAGTTCTTAAAGGCTACTGGATGACATATGCTAAAGATGACTTCTTCACACATACCGAGAATTTATTGCGTAGGAGTCCTATGAAAGTAATGAACAGAACAAGTACTCATTCCAGATCTTTTTCTGTATTTTTGACATTGTATTTTCTACATTTTTTTTCTGAAATTAACAGCTGGAGACTGCAGATTTAACCATTACTCAGTAGTTCATCATCATGACAAATGTCTGAATTCAAGAAAATTGACTAAAGGAAAACTGTTGAAGTGAGTTGTGCAGCAGAGTTTGACTTAGAAGCCTGTCTATCTAGAGCCTAAATTATGAGAGATTTCAATACTGATATGTATTTTTTTTTTGTCTAAAAGTGCATCCTGAAAGTTTAAACTTTGAGAACTCTGCATACTGAAAAGGAGATTAGGAAAAGACAGAGAAAAAAAAATGTGCTGAATAGGGGAACAGAATTATTTAGTTTATTGTATCTATGAAGAGGCACTTGAAATTGAAGAGAATGATTTAAAGTCAACTTCCACTGAAACAAACCAGAAACTCTTGTGATCTGTTTTAGAGGCTCAGTGGAGGAGCAAGAGCACCTCCAGGTCTTCAGTTTCACATCTGCCAGCCCGGTAGGACTGGACTTCAGTGTGTCTCAGCCCAAAGCAGCAAATTTGTGACTCTTCTCCCTTTCTCCACTCCACTTCTTGCCAATATATTAACTGTGGTCATCTTCTCTTCTTCCCTGTGATTTCACATACATTTAAATTAGACAAAGGTGAATGGTTCCAGTCTCATGGGATTGTGCAGAAACATTTGCTGGCACAGTTGGTAAGGTGTGAGAGTTTTACAGGTGTATGGGGGAGGTGGTATTTTGGGTTGGTTTGGGTTTTTTTAATGTTGCTTGGAACAGGATTTTTTCAGTCAACTGATGCGATAATGTGTTTACAATACCTTCAACGATACTGCCCTCCCCCAGTCAACCTGTTGGTCTCAATGGATGTTTGCCAGTTCATAAAAAACAAGTGTATGATACGACTGAGGTTTTGCTGTAATCTTGAAAACCAAATGATTCTCTCAGCAGCAAAGCTTAAACGTACTTCAAAGGCTTTGTGTCTCATTGGATATGTATTAGTACAATGACGAAATGGGAGTTCTGGATGGGTTTGCAGGTTGTTAGGATATTTCTAGGTTTAGCTAGAGTGATAGTCTGCCCTCAGTAAATGCATTAAGTTGGCTAATTTTGCCTATACTGTGTTTTATGTTGTGTACACAAAAACTTACCATCTCCTGGTATTATATTTATCCCTTTTAAGTAGAGTTGAAAAGGCCAAAAGTGTCAAAAAAGTTTTTGGAAAGGAGATACAGACAACGCAATTGTGTAAGAGAAACTGACCAAGGAAACCAGGCTAAAGATACCTTTTGTTTGCTTTCTGTTGCTTTGTTTTAGGTCTGGCTTACCTATCAACCCAAATTCATTCTGAATTGAAGTCAGGCTTATTTGAAAGGCTCACAAACATTTTCAAAAAGCCTAGGCTGAAGTCTTCAAATATATAACAATCAGAATTTCAGGAGCTTCTGCTCAAATTCTCTTTTGCTGTGCAGATCTTGCACAGCTCAAGTCTCTCTCTTTATAAAACACGCTGCTTGTTCTGAATATGCTTTTAAGTGTGGTCTGCAATTGTCTGAGTACCACAAATCTCCTTCTGACCTGCAGCACTATTGCCTCAAAGCGTTTCAGTGTGCACTGCTAAAATTCAGTTGGCTTACTGAAACCCTGGCATCAACCACTACATCCATGTAGGAGGTTTCAAAGTCATTGTACATCTGCTCTTTTTTTTCTGAGTGTTTTTCAGTTTGTCATCAATTTTTTCTGATGGACAATAGTCTACGGATCATCTACCTTGCTGATTCAAGAACTTAAATTTCCTATTTTTAAAGTTACTTAAGAGTCTTACTATATCTGGAAAGTGTTTCAGAAAGGGGAATTAAATTGATATAATGGAATATTAACTATATTTTTAAACCAGGACAAAATAAACCCCCCAATTTTTTTTACCTCTTATGGATTTGAATGCTATGAATTAATTTTTTTTTGCCTCCCTAAATGCCTACCACAAATAACAGCACAGTTTATTTTGCCTCTCTCTTATGTGTAAAGAGAACAAAAATAGACTCCAAAAGTCACCAAAGCCAGTATGAACACGTTTCAGCCCTTTCCTCCTCCTGACCCCCTGCAGTTGTATTTTGGTGGGAATAATTCCTTTTTTTTTTTGTTCACCCTGGGAAACAGCTTGGTTCTAAGCCATCCAGCTGGCTATTTATACATACATAAGCATGAAAGTTACATTTGTGATCATTTGTTTATCTGCTCATGTAAATGTGTATGGAAAAACAAGCAAGTAAAAATTAGTGCCATTAAATTTAATGCACTGACCTCCTACTTGTCTATGTGAGTGTGATGCAAAAGGAAGAATTGCTCAGTTGGCTCGTATAACTGTGCAGACTGCAAAGAGGAGATAATTAGTGCAACCTCAGGGAATTATTGTCTGCTAAACGTGTGTGGGTGTTTTGAATACAAACTTGCCTGAGTATAAGAGAAACTTGTCTAGCAAGCACTTGTGTGTGAAAACCTGAAATTACCAGGGTAGTCAAGAACATTCCATACAAACTGAAATAGGTGGAGGTAGGTACTTGTCTGAAAGTAATGTGCTCCAAATGGATCTTTTTCCTCCTCCTTTTCTAAAAAGAAGGGAGGTTTATGATACAGAAAATTATAAAGAGAGTTTAACATGCAGAAAGGATGAAGACAGATTTTCTTTACCCTGCTCAAGTGAAAAATTGCTTTGGATGCTTTCCATGCAATTTCCCTGATATGAAAGCTTACAGAATATCCAGAGGTCATTTCCCTCAAACTACTTCCATACCTGCAGAAAAGTAGAGTGCTTTTCCTGATGCTACCTGCTTATTGCTTAGTTAAACGCATTATGGGTCTTCTGTGGCCACCTTTAGCAGGAAAGGGAGAAAGAGAGAGACTTTTTTTTTTTTACAATTAAGATGGTGGAACATTGGAACAGGTTGCTCAGAGAGGTGGTAGATGCCCCATCCCTGGAAACATCCAAGGCGAGGTTGGATGGGGCTCTGAGCAACCTGAGCTGGTTGGAGATGTCCATGCTTCTTGCAGGGGGGTTAGACTGGATGGCCTTTAAAGGTCCCTTCCAACCCAAACCATTCTATAATCCTACGATTTTACCATATCCACAACTGAAGTTCAGTGTTTCCACTGGCTGCGAATACACTTTTTGTGCCTGCTATGACACAGTAACTTCTCTGAACATACGGCAGGTAATCCTTTCTTATGGAACATTTTGAAATGCTTTAACTTGAGATTGGTCAGAAAAATATCTAGAAATCTTAAAGCTGATTTCAAAAGTAATCAACTCACTGTTTAATGAGAGGTGGTCTTGAAAAGTGTCTGCCTGACTCAGGTCATTGAAGTAAAAAGGTGAGGCATTGAATGTGATGTTGCTGCAGGGTAGGACATGGGTAATTGTGGCAAAACAGCACTGTGTTGGCACTACTTGGTCTTCCTCAGAGACAGGACTTGCCAACATCATGCTGATGTAGCCCTGATGTGTCGTAGTCCCCATATAGCACCTCTGAAGAGTACTACACTACCAGCACAAATTATGTGGGTATACCATTGTGGCTGGAACTACCTCGGAAATCTGACCACTATATCCCATTTTGTGATGTGGATGCACCCTGTAAGCAAAACTCCTTGTGTCTGCTTCTTTAAGATGCTACTGCTTGAAGCAGCTGTCTTCTGAGTCAAATTCTAGTTGGCAGAACCCATTTTAAATATTTACAGGGAACTTAGGACCTACTTTTCTCTTTTACATCTTATCACCTGCAGTTTGCTGCTTTCATAAAAGTATGTTTTCATTTTGCAACATTGAAAAAAAGTCTACAAAATTACTCAGTACTGCAATTTTTATTGTTCTGTCTAGTTTTATGAGAACAGTGCAATTCCAAATCTTTCCATTTATCTTCCAGACTTCTTAATGTTTCAGTATTTAAATGAAGAGATTATATATCTAGCTGGCTTTACAAGACAAAGCCAAGATTTTTATACACAATAGTTAAAATCACATTTAAGTATGAGATCAACCCCAAAATGTTCTGCTTAAAGTATCAACAAGCGTTAGTTCTGTGCATTTAGACATGAGATTAATCTTCAGCCCTACACTGTTTTGAAGGGGTCATGAAGATGTCTTCCAGCAATACAAACGACATAGCAAACTCTATCTGATACGTTAATTAGTATCCAATTCACACTGCCTTCTAAGGACACTTTTGGTTAATGTTCTGCTGACTGGATTTGAAATGAATCTGGGTCTATTCCTCCCAAGTTTTGAAACAATGCAAAACTAAAGTCACCTGTAATGCAACCATTTTCTTTAAAGGTCCTCAGAAATAAAGAAGTACTAATAACATAGCTTACAGAAGTAAAGCTGAGAGACAGGGAAAAGTAAAGGATCAGTGAGGAAAATACTAAATTCTCAGTTCTGGTGCTGCTTCCAGGGTGCTGTGGGGTCTTTACAAGTTGGTAACAGCAGGAGAAAGATCCTTGTGGAACCAGTCAAGAAACTCATGCGAAAAGTGCCAAATTTTGTGAGGAGGTTCCTGCACAGACCACCAGTGAACCAGGTCTGCCTGCTGCTGAGGACAGCTTGGGGAGCAAGGTGAGAGCACTGACAACAGCAGCGAAAAAGATGGAATATCCTTCCGCTGCTTCTTGTCTTGTGGAGAGAAAACATGGTTTTTATGAGGTGGGGATATTAACTGTGCAAAAGTATTGCTGAATTTCTGTAGAGGACAGCAGTAGTCAGTCAATTCCAACAAGCAGGTCCCAATCTCAATCTGATGAGAAGGCTTCAGTCACTCTCTCTGACGGGACAATATTATACCGAATTGGGCACCGGCTGCCTTGGGAGAGGCATCACTGTAACACAGTGATACGGAAAATTTCTGACGGTATATCTGACTGAATGGCACTCTGCTGAACCTTCTCCTGAGGGTAAGAGCCCATTGCCACATGATTTACAGATAACAAAGAGGGGTTCCGAGTTTTAAGTTGTTGTCTCTGAGGAGTTCTAAGAGTTCCTTCCTCAAACAGAAGGAGCATATTAATTTGCTTGGAGAATAGTCTAATAATTAGCCTAGATGCTTGTCAATTTTAAAATTATTATTATTATTGCAGTGCAATGAGATACAAATTTATATTAATGGAATTTCATGCTACTTTATACATTTGTCATGCAAGCCATTACCACCTGACTTCCACAACACAAAGTAAAATTGCAGCAGTTTTAATGAATTAATCCATCACACAGTTCCTTTCAAAACAATTTTTGTAATGGTAATAAATCCTAGAATCACCATTATTGTTCTTAGGAAAATTAAAATGAACAGGGAATTAAAATTAAAACATCAGACCTTTTAAGAAATTAAAACATTTGAGGCAAAGTTTTAGAAATGGTGAGTTAACTGTTGCTGTTTAATTCATGTACTCTCTGACCTAATATTGTGGTACAGCTTGCTCCGTGCCAGCTCTTTACTTAGAGCAATTCAATTCAAGACATTCACAGGATGAGATCAGATTTCTGTCTTCTTGGGCATGGGTTGGAGGTGAGAGAAAATTCAGTTTTGCTAAGGTAAATTAAGTCTCTCTCCTTATTTCCACTTTTGCTTAGGCAAGTAATAGGATTTGCATTTTGTTAATTGTTTACGGATAAGAGGTATAAAAAGATTTGAATTTCACAAATTATCTAATTTTGGATGGAACTTTGCCCTTCCCTCATCAAGACTGATCTGAGACTTTACAGTATTTTTAAGGATTAGTGCTGGCTTGGGAGAGAGCTCCTCTTCATACCACGTCACAGTGGTGAGAAGACAAGCGAGCAGAGCTCCCCTTACCACAGAGGTTACCCACAAGTTATGTGAAGATTCACTGGCTCTGGCTTTTGCAGGAAGGCTACTGGGGCGAAATAAAGATCTGTACTCTGGGAAATATTTGCATATTGGCTGCAAGTTCCTCTGGCTCATCTGTCTGCAATGTATCACACATGAAAGGCTTTTCCCTACACTGCAGTAGGGAAAAATGTGCATCTTGCAATATAGCCTTCAGAGCCATCTTCTGGGGGAAAAAAAGGACATTTGCCAAAGTAGTAAATTGCATTTTATAAAACATAAAAAAAAAAAAAAACCAGCAGCAGCAGCAAATACAACCATGATGACTTCTTAAAAAAAAAAAAATTGAAACACAAGAATGTGAGATGGGATTTTACATTGTGCATTTTTGAGTCAGAAACAAAGATCTCTGTGAAAATAATTTATTAGTTCCTAAATCACCTGGGATCTTCTGAAAATATCCATAGGAAATTGTATGTTCTTTAATTAACTACCAGGGGATATTTGGAGAAGATGAAGCTGATACATTTTATACACCCACCCACACACATACATGCACACACACAACCCCTGTTTTGATTTTCAACAAATCCTAAGAAATAAGCAAAAAATCTAGAACAAGCAGAGTTACCCAGCGCATTTGGGTTCAGTTCTGACATCAACCAACATAGGCTTTTGTTAGAGTGGATCCAAATTTCTGTTCTTCCTTCTTAGCCTAAACAAAGCCTTTGTTCGGCAAAGAACAAAACCAGCAAACAGTATCTTGATATAGATGGCTGGTTTATTTTTTGCTTTTAGATCTGTGTTTCCTTGCATATTTTCTGTCTGAAGTTTCAGTGGCTTTTAAGCATAGCTGAATAAGCTTTTGCCGCTACTGTCAGACTTGGGGAACCACTGGAATCTATCACAGGTACAAGTTTGTCGTGACTCACCTAAGATCAGTGTGGTGAATGTACACCTAACTTTTGCACTCATGAGCTAATGTTGCTGTTTGATATTATTAATGTAATGAATACTTGAAACTCCTGGGATTTGTGCTTTAGGCAATATATTTCTTGTATCTTGATAGTGAAAGAAGTTTATGTGGTAAAAATTGCAGTAATTTTCTGACTGCATAGGTTTAGCAATGCCATTACTTGGTTTAACCAGGACCTTCATCCACTAATAATCCTATGAAAACTGGCAGGATGACTCAAGACCTAGGAGATTAATAAACATAATTTAAAATTGTCTCTTCTAGCTCATGCAAGATGTATGCATGTAGGTTAAATTCCACTGCTTTCCTGGTATTGTCTATGGAAAGTTTTGATTTCCTGGTGTTTCTCAGAACCTTTATGACCATTTCTCTACCATTTTAGACAAGGAGTCTTAATGAATGCTACACTTATGTAAAAATGACCATGAAAAATCCAGAAGACCAGATTTGTTATGGCATGTGTATTATAGCAAGGGTTTTGTTATTGTTGCATCCACATATTTCTTTTCTGAGGTTGCAAAGTGAATATTCTTGTACTGTACTCTTTCAGAAGTGCTGGGTTGCACTGAGATGAGAATATTCCTGTCCCAGCTTTGAAACTATTTCATAGTCAGTAAGTGTCATTATGTTACAGTTAATAACAGAAAAGAAAGTCTTTCATCTCCAAAAGCAATTTACAGCTTACAATAAACTATTACATGAACTCTTCAGAACGATCACTTTGTGCATTAACTTCTATTGTATCTTACAAATATATTTAGCCAAGAGAGTCAAAATGCTTTGCTGAGCGGACGTTAGAGCCTGCTGTTCTTTGATTAAAATTCTGATGTGATACAGTGGATGTTAGAATAGTTCCTTAGCTCAGGTGTGGTATACCAAAAATACCAGTTACACACACTGTGATTTTGAGTGAAAGCTTTGATTATTGTTTTGTTTTGGTTTTTTTTTGTTACTGTCTCATAAAACAAGAACAGCACGTGAGGGGTAATTTTGCATTTTGCTGATATTAACATTAGAACCAAACTTAAACTTTAATACCAATGCCAGCTGTTATCTATTTCCCTACAGCTCTAACTTCAGTGTTTTCATACATGTTTAGGGAATGCAGTTTCAGTTTTTTATTGATAGTGAATCACCTTAATTTATTTAATGCTCTGGCTCAATTCTTAACACATAAAATATACACAGAAGAGCCAGGTGTCATTGATCATAAATCAGGTTCCTTAATACAATGATTATATTGGCCAGGGCTGGGCAAGCAAGCTTGTTTTCTGCAGCTGGGTTTCATAACAAGACCTTTTCAGTATTTGGAGTTTATTGTTCACTCACTTCATAGGAGATCAATGAAAGCATCAGAGTGACTTCACAGATTACCTACAAAACAATGTAATTATTGCTTTGGGAATGCATGTACATTGTTATTCTAATAGGATTTCTATAAGAATCCAAAAGCAAAAAAAAAATTGTTGATTAGGGCATCAGCTTCTTTGGAGTCTTTTTTTTCCTTCTTTTGCATCGGGTTCAGAACAGGTGTTCCGGGGTTGGTAGTACAGGATTGTGAAGAACTAATAACAATCTAAGGAATAGAAAACAACTATACGCACAATAGAAAAAGTAAAAGCAATAGAAGTATTTATTTATGAATGCAATATTACCTGCCAGATTTCTGCATTTTCTGTTTCTTATCACAGCTGCACTGTGCTTTTTGTTTTCTCTGCCACCACTATAACTGAAGTAGGCTTTCATTTCTGGAGATGATCTTGAGTGTGCTCTCATTTGGGTACTTTTTCCATTTTAATATAACTGCGGGCAACTTTGAAAGCCTGGTCCCTATTGAAATCCATGGCAACCTTCTCTCTGTGGCTGAAACTGTCTTTTGTGACAAGCTTGCACTGCCTCCTTACCATTCTGCTACTACTCGCATCGTTACTTCAGATCATTTATTTATTGTTATTATTATTCTGTCCCTTCTGTAGGTTTGTGATGAGTTCCCATTCCTTTATTTTGCCCATGACTTGTATAAGTGGCATGTCACCAGCAGCACTACAATATATTTATAACTTCGTCTTCTACTCTAGTCCTCCTTAAATCTTCCTGGGCTTCTTCCAGGCCCTTGAAGTTATTTCTGCAGCCACAGCCTGTTCCTATGGGAGCACTGGGATGCAGAAGCAGGAGCAGGCAGTGGAGTCCAGGCCTATTGGCACCGACCAGCCCTCACAGCTATAACTCAGCTAGCCTGGCCTAAATGTCAAATCTTTCTGTGGACCATCTTTTGTTTCACATTTTCTTCTTCCATTACCATTTCCATTCTCATTTCACCCAGCCTTTTATGTTCTTTTGCTTTCTGCTCACTTCTCCATTAATGAGCGGGGCACAGTTCTAAGGAATTTTTATATCCCCACCATCAAACACATTGGGTTATAATGTCACCGAAAAGCATATGCTTTGTTTAAATATGAGCAAAGGGAATGTTGCAAAACTTGTACCTTGAAACACACCAACTTTAATTTTGTCCTTGAAGTGAAGAAGGGAATATTTGCTTTTTTTTTTTTTTTTTTTTTTTAATAGCAAGCTTCCTTAAAACAAAGACCGTACATGGAGAACTAAACATTTTCCCAGTACTCCTGGTTGAATTCATTGCTCTTCAAAGCTACTCTATCTAGAATATCGGCTCTTCTGACTTCCTATATTTTTCAGTTGCCCTTCTAGGTCAGAGACTAGTTGTTGTCATTCAAAGCCCACAGGAATTTGTGAAAAAAAAGTCAGTGTTGCTGCCTTCTTCCTCACCAGCATATGGGCAGTTCTGTTTCTTTGCATGCAGCCACTGAAGCTTACACTTCAGGATGAAAATAGGAGAGTTGAAACAGCTGGTACAGCACTCTGCATCTTATGCTCATAGTATAAAAAAAACAATCATCACTTTTGTTATTGATATCAGATTTCCACTTCCTGTAAGTTGTTTGGTTGATATCCAACATGCACACTCTCTTTTCCCTTACGTTTATTGCCCACAGTTCAAATAATTTCTAATTAAGTCTATCTTTAATTCCTCTGTGGGCTGAGAGCTGCCAGGTGATATGCTCTAGAAACGGCTATCCAAAGGACAGCTTTACCAGAGTAAAAAGCAGCCTGGTTGCTTGCAACTCTCACATGGCAGGGGGAGGGAGAGGTGTCAGTTATGCAGGTTCAGTTTTTGAAAGGAACGTGCATTTTCTTCCTGCTGAGTTTTTATATAGCATGGCATTCTGAGTGAGCAATAACTTAGTTAGCAGGTAGCTCTAACTGACAAGGCTGGATTTGATCATGGCTAGCTAAGAGCATCGATTCACTGAGATTCTACATCTGCGAAAGGAAGGAGTAGGGACCTCATTATCAGAAGGCATGAGGTATCGGCAGCTCCCCTCTAAAACGCCTGCCTGACAGCACCCGTCTTTGATTGGGCTGTACAGAGCACGCAATGGAAATGGCAGAGCATGGGGGATGACTGTCAGGCAGGCGTTTTAGAGGGGAGCTGCCGATACCTCATGCCTTTCTGTAATTGAAAAAAAAAACACACCAGAACAACCAAACAAAAACCACAAACAAACCAACCAACCAACCAACCAACCAAAAACCAAAAAACCCCAAACTTTTCTTCATGTAAAAATACACCCCAGCAGTAACCCAGATCTTTACAGGAGGCACAGTGTGGAAAGAAAAACTTATTTCCTTCAGGAAGTTTGTTTGTGTCTCTTTTTTTTTAGTAGAGCTATATTAAAAAGCCTTTTTAAAGTTACCTTGGCAAGTAGGCATAAACTTAGAATCTCTGTCATGTGCTTTCAGAAATAAAAGGGTCATTTTCTTAAGCGTTCTCCTGTGCATTAAGAATGATGATTTAGTATTCTCCCAAGAAGATAAGGCTGAAGTGATATTCGTTGAAAAGCAGAAACCCTAAGGAAATTAACAGGGATAATGTAGCAGCTCTTCAAAACACCTTCAGGCAATCTTTCGAATTTCTGATCCAAACTAATAATGATATCGTGCTACTATAAGGCACATCATCTTTACATAGGTGAACAGTTCTTGTCTGAGAAAAAAAAAAAAACCCACGTGGCCTTGCAGAAACTATAATCTCTGCTTTAATTTCAATAATGTTGAATAAAACTTCAAAAAATACTTCCTGGTTAAATAAAGCCACTGTGCGGCAGAAGCCAGTATTCCTGGGGGAAAGGAGAAGGGGAGGTAGGGGAAATGAGGAGAGGTTTTGGGGCTTTTGCCTATTAAAGTACACATCTCCAGCAGAAAAATTATTTTGGGAAATGAGAAAATTAGATGGACCCTGTTAGGAGAGGAAAGATACTTGACATATGTGTTGGACAAGCTGAGCTACCAACTTGCTGAGTTAACAGCTGTTACCTGTTAAATTCATAGGGGGCAGGGAAAAAACCTCCAAAGAGGTGCCTATTGAAGTCAAGTATAAGCTGTTTGGCAGCAGGGAGGAAATAACTTTACCCCAGTCCTAGGACTGCGGTAATTACACTGTTTTAAAACAAGATGGTTTGGGAACACAGATCGCTCCTCAGATAGCTTTGGCCATTAATTGCTGTGCTATTTCTAACATGCAACCTCATTCCAAGCAATTTCTTCGTGACACTCCAGGGTCTGCCTGCCTGTTTTCAGACAAAAACTTCAAAAATAGATGGGTAAGGGCTGAATTATGCCATCAGACCTCAGCAATTAAACTCCAGCATTATCACCACGTCTAGACACTGGGCACACTTAAGGGCACCTCAGTGCAAGGAGAGGCTTCATGTTTGCCACACAGTGAACACATTTTTACCTATTAAGCAATATTAAAATTTTGCTCTCATTCCTTCTGGGATCTGTGTCAGAAATCTGTTTGGTTTCCTTGTCTGGAAAGGCTTTTTGGTTGTTTGCCAGCTTGGGTTTGGTTTTTGGTGGGTTTTTTTTTGGTTTTTTTTGGGGTTTTTTTGGTTTTTTTTTTTTGTTTTGTTTTTGAGGGGGTGTTTTGTTTTGTTTTCTTTGCAAGCATTGGATTAAAATTCTTCTCTCTTGCAGAATATTAGGAAATTCTCCTCAGATTCCTCAAGCTTTCCCTTACACATGAGGTTACTTAGGAGCTCATTACAAAACTAACGATGAAGACATAAGCTGTCTGTCTTTCCTATTCTTGAACCCAAGAACACTAAATATGAGGTGGCAAATGGGGAAATCACACAGGCTGAGCTGATATATTTAAGGAATGAAACTTGTCAGGTAGCTCAGCATTGAAACATTTGATGAAAGCAACTTCCATAAATGAAGGACAAGAAAAATCTCATGAAGTATAAACCGCATTTGTCAAAAAGATGGAGACAGTTCACTTCTCTGTTGGCTGCTGAAAGCGACAGGAAAGCTACTGAGCCATGTATTGGAGGGAACAGCCGATGTTATTTACTCCACACACAGTTATCCTTGTTCACCCGACTTTGTTTTAGACTGAAAGATGCAGTTATCTGATAAAACTGTTCCAACTCTATAGTAGGCATTTTTCAAGCTTTCACTGTCCAGAGGTTCACAGAAAACTTGAGCTATGGGATAACCAGATGGCCTTACTCTACAGGATAGGAAAATGTGTCGATATACTGGTGATGGCTCCCACATCCAGCTCATCTTTCAGCTGAGAGGTACCGGCCAACCCTGTACGTCACTTCAGCATGGTAGCACCTTGGTGCAATCTGCTGGGTTGCTCATTAGCCACAGGTGGAAAGAACAAGGTCCTGTTGATTGCATCCATTTTTGTTTACCAAATCTTGAGATCATAATGGCCTGAGAACAGCTATTTTTACATCTACAGCCGTATTTAATAAAGACAGCCTTTCAACTATCCTTTTCTATCTCACATCAAACTCTTCTCTCCTGCAAACGCTATCTGCCTTGTAGTTATCAGTCGTAATTCAAGTACAGTTTTACTTGAAAATTTGTAATAGTAGCACATTTTCAGCCCATCAGAGTTGAAGATTAAACTGTGGTCTGATCTAGGTAAGTGTTCTGTGTCAACAGAATGGACAAGTTCACGTATTACAGCTCCTGTGAGAGCCTGTAGGAGTTGCATGCCTAGCACCTTTAGAGATAAGCCTGTTAATGATTAGATGCACACCACAGCCGAGTATTTATTCTAATTTTCAATATCTTTCTCAGCAGCTCTGGATGTTACCAGGGATGCCTCCTCTTCTAACAAGGAAACCTTTCCTTCCAACAAGTTTCCATTTCACCAGTTGCATCCAATAGAAACATCATCATCAAATTAAGTCTCTGCATACTGCGTCTTTCTGCTGTCCAGATTTGGACACCGTCTGGTAAGAACTTACTCATTAGTGATATAAAGGGAAATCGCTGCAAACAATTCAGGGAGCTGCTCTACAGCTTAAAAATGAAGGGTGCTCGAGACTGCAGCACACGTATTCAGCAGTTAAATATCAAGTGCAAAACTTATCTTCATCTAATAGAAACTAGAATTCTCCCCTCAATTTTATCTCACCCTAGGATCTTAAGGCTTGCCTTATCTATTTCACTACAGAGTTCAAAGAATATAAGATTTACAAGCACTATCATACTGAGTTAATGCTAACTTCAGAGAAGATACTGTGTTCATCGAAGCACTTCATTTGTATACTCAAATTGTACATTTTGTGATTTAACTTCATTAATTTTCAAACACTTCCATCCTCATTGCAGATCACTGCAGTGATTGAAGGTTGGTTGTTTGGGTTGTTGTTTTTTTTTTTTTTTTTTAACTAAAGTCACATTAAACATGTACTCAACTGGCTGTGAAGAGTGCTTTGAAAAAGTCAGCAAGCCCTGCCTCTGCGCTGACCTTTCAACTGCTGTCTTTCAACTGTGCAGAGCCATCCACTACTTGACTGAGGATTTGGTCTATGATACAGTGCTGAGCCACAACGGCAGTCAAGAAAGAAGCCTGGTCAGCAGTGCCAGTTCTGCAAGGGCTTTAAGAAGTGGCCAGGTTAGGAAACACCAGGCACATGGCTGCTGTCCTCACCTCTGTACTGCAGCTACTGCAATCTTCTACCAGTTTGCATGGAGAAGAGTTTCAGATGTGAGCTGGTGTTGTTCGGCTACTACTAGAGCTGAAAGACTGTCCTACTTACACTCATGCTAAACTAATAGTTTACACAAGTCTTCCATATAAAACAGATTTTACACCTGTATTCATAGATGCCACCACTTTGTTTCCTCCTCCATCTCCCCACATGTCCATGTTCAATCAATCCTGGAACCAGACAAGGTATATAAACCTAATTTAAAGTAAAATCTAACTCTCACAGCACAACAGGTCCCTCCATTTTTGAAAGCGGGGATTAAAAATTCACAGGGTGGTTTGTTTTTTGGTTTTTTTTTTTTTTTTTTTTTTAAATTAGAAGTTTTCTTAATGTTTTATATGTTAATCTTGACCTATAAGGACAATAGTCTTTCTCACAGATGTCTATGCTACTAACCTCTGTAAGATCTAGAAACTGTGACCCCAAGTACCCAGCCAAAAAACACCAAACAAAACTGATCCCTCAGTTTGCTCAGGGATGTAAAAAAGCAGTAATACGATACATAAGACAAACAGCTTCAGAAGCTGCACAGTGTTAACACAGAATTGGTCAAAATATAATAGATTAACAATGAAATAACTTAAAAGTAATTGTTTCCTCTTCCCAACACCCCAAGCATTTCCTAACCTACATAAATTTAAAATAATTGGCATTTAAGGTGTTCTGATAATACCTTAGCTATGAGCAAACAGCAATATAGGGAGTTCCTCATTCTGTAAAAGGGAAAATACTTGCACCTTCATGCCTAAATCACATATTCAGGCAACGACTGCATGTGAGAATTTTGTATGCAGATGTTAATCAAGACAATTAAAAAGTTAATTTTGAAACCTTACCTTTTTGGCTATGAAAGACACTTTCTTCAAAAAGATGTGTCTCTAATCAAAAGTTATTTTTTATTTTCTACATTTTTAATACATTCCCTGAGACTACAGTTAACAGCACTCTGACACACTGCCTTTCTGCCATCCTGTATGTGCAGGTGTCACTTGTATTATACACCACGAGGGTGTCACAGTTGCCGGAGATGCTTTCCTCATCTGTTTTGTTATGAATGCCTGATTCAGCTATCTCAACTTGAAAACTCTCAATCTGGCTGCAAAACTCCAATGATTTTTCTCATATGCTTCTCTTCAATCAACTTTTTTTAGCCATAAACCAGGGTTTGCTTATAGTGTTCTTCCTCCAAACCTGTGACCCTTGCTTTTCCAAGTCTGCTTTTGTCACTGTTATAAATAGACAAATATACTGACTTTTATCACAGTAACAACCAGCACTAACTACCGCTGTTTCTAGTCTCTACCTTTTTTTTTTTTTGGTGCAAAGAAGTTGTCTCAAAAAAGGCTGTTCTCATCTCAGTTTGTATTATCTATTCCCCTTTAAACACCTGATTAATGACTGTAGCTACTTCCTCATTGTTCCACAAACAGGCAAAAATGAGCTTTTTGTGTGGTGGTGTGTTTCCATTGGAATAATTTAGGTGGTTTTTCATGCAAAGTATAATTACAACTCTGACTATAAGCTTTATCCTATTAGGAAAGAACGTATGAAAAACCTTGAAGATTTTCTGTTTCCAATTTCCTTGCAAGATACTGCACTTAACTCCACTTGTTCAGAGTCTAATAACCTGCCTAAGATTCTTCACGAGAAACACAGATGAGTGTATGCGTCAGTATTTGTCAAGACTGTATCTGAGAACAATGTCTTCATCATCACCTAAGCAAAACCACTGGTTAGATTAAAAGCTACTGTGGTACGTACATAGCTGTAAGTGAAATAGGCATGTTTAGTGTGATGATTTAAGAAATATTTTTACATTAAAATCTCTATATGTACCAAAGCTGTTCATAATTTATTAGGTACTTAGCAAAGGGTTTATTTTTTTTAATCTCATCAAAATTTAAGACAAGCTATCAAACTATACAGAAATATTACATATAGAATTAATTTAAGAGGAATTTTTAAGATCAGCTTCAAGAAAGATTAAACAAATGTTCAATTACAAACCTGTGCAAAAGGTGTCACCTGCTAAAAGCAAAGGGCAAATGGATTCTAAAGGATAACTGATCTTATTCTATCATACCTTGTTCAGATAATAAGAAATAATCTATGGGTTGTTTTGACATTTTTCTGTATTATATATGGATTATATTTTCCTAGATCTGTAATTTTAAAGAAAACATGAAGTAGGCTTAAATTATTTGCATTAGTACATATGTTTGTTACAGTTAAAAACCCTACCATGATATATATTCCTGTTGAAATATAATCTAAAAATATCTGAGTTTGGGGCTACAAACTATGTATGAAGGCATCTCAGTGATTATATTACCACTAGTTGTGTAATACACAAATTCAGCTCAGAGATGAGTGCTTCTCTTAGAACATGCCCTTATGCTTACTGTCTGCAATTCAGTTTTCACTCAATCCATCCCTAAAGCAAGAAACAGACCTGCAGCATTTGGAATGGAATAGAATCGAGTCACCTGTTTTGACTTTTAGGTCCAAAATGTATTTCTGCCACCAAAAGGAACCTCCCTTACACCAAACAACCACCCACATACTGTGGTTTTTGTTTGTTTTTTTTTTTTCAATTACAAAGCAGTGAGTTGTCTAAGATACTTAAGTATCTTGTCAAATAGCTTAAAATATAAATATTTTACATATATTTGGACATTTCATTTAGATTTATTTTCTTTGGTAATACCTACGAATTCCTGTTTTGGAGCACCTTTGCTGTAAGGTACACCAGTAGCTGTAAGGTTGGTTAAAAGCTAAAAACGATCTCTCTGGAAGTCAGTAAAATAGAATAGCAATCAAACTTGAGTCATACACTTGTCAAAATGTTGCTTTAAGAATTCTTAAATGGCAACTACTCACAAGAAGCAAAAAGAGAACACAAATCCTAACAATACTGTCCTACTGGCGGGGTTTGTACAATGCATCCAGGATTAGTTGACTATCAAACCAACTAGTAGAGGGTGCAGGAAACCTGGCAAACAATAAACAAACATATCTGAATGAGTGCTCACATGGTAAGTTATTTAACAAAACATTTGAGTGCTGAGCATGTTAGACCCATATGTGTGTTCAAATAGATACACTTAACTAAAATACCCAACAGTGACAAGTCTGAATTAGGTAACCAAGTATACACAATCCAATTTCATTTGCTGCTTAGAAGTTTTGTGATCTCAGTACCGGGACATTCAGAACCATTTTTTGCTATTTAATACGTGTGATTTTAACAAAACAGGTAAGAGAACTGCAAACAGGTAAAGCCCCAAGCATTACTCTGCAACTACAGCCTCAAATTTGTCACAGCAGCAGCATGACACAAAATATGATCTTGTTTACACTGAGGTGTCAACAATTTAAGTTTAGAAAACTATACTCATAATTAACAAATAATCTATTCTATAATATTTCATTTTACATGAAATATTTTGACCTTGACTCTAATTTTTGTAATTATACTGCAATTAAATTTAAATTAGAGTTTAAGGTAATGACAACTTTTATTTTTCAATATTTACATTATTGTAAAAGATTGCATGTTTTAGCTATTGCTCCTGCAGGAATTTACATGCTTCTTAAAACTGACAAGCTTATTAATGCAACTCTGCTACTGAAACTTTTTTTTAAACACACAGATGCTGCACAGTATTGGAGATTGTTCAGCAAATTGTCAAATGTAGGTGAATAAAAGTGAACTTGCAACTCAAAACGTTCTCTGAGGAGTCAGTACAGTGACATTGAACCCGAAGACCCTGATTTTGCATACCGATCATACTCCTGACAGATTATTCCATTACCACCTATCAAATCATCTGAGCTATTATTCTTCCACACCATTCCAACTGAATGAGTGTTCAGAGACGTGCTGATGACTTTGGCAAATCAGCACCTATTGTCTGTGAACATTCACAACCTTCTCAATTACAAGTGATTAAAACAAATTTTAAAAAAACATCCCAGTCAGGTAATTATGAGGGCAAAGTAGAGTATTATCCAAAAACATTGCCAAGTAAACAAAAACTGTGCAAGTGCATTAAAATAAGCCACAGCCATCTGAAAATATAACTAACTTAGGCAACAAGTACAAAACAATGATTTTGGAGTAAACGAGTTGCTTGTATACTAAAAATCTCTAAAATATAGCAGCATTTCAAACAAATTCTAGGTGTTATGCAATGAATCAAGCTTTTTGCATTGTCTATTTCAGACAAAATATTTTCTTTAGTAACTGAAACAGATACTGAAATAGTAAAATCAAGATGACATTCAGTGCAATATTTTTTTTTTTTTTTTTACACACACCTAACAAATAAGCGCAACATTGGGCTGCTGGGGAAAATACTATTTATTATACATTTAAATACAAATTTGAAATGTGTTGTGGACACATCTGCAGGTTTACATGTAAAAAGTAAAAATGTACAAATTTATGTTCTGCATCTCTCAAGATTGATACTTCAAAAAATTTTCAAAAAATACCAAAAGTTCATCTTTGTAAGAACACCAAAGACAATAATGCACACAATCTTTTGCTTGGCAGATTATCTTTGTTCCCTCCCTGCGTAAAGTACCTAGAGCTTGTAAACAGTCATTTTAAAAGTGTTAATAGCTTTAAGGAATGTGTGATCACAGTTCACATGGATTTGTCCCACAATGAATTGTAAGACTACACTGTAGTTTCGTGTTTCCACAACCCAGTTCTAATATTACCAGTACTGTCTGCAGTGAGCAAGGGCCCATCCTGTCCACTGCTTTTAAGTGGTCCATTCTGAATGGCTAAATTTAAGCCATAAGATTTTTGTTGGTTCTCAAGTTCAACCGCTATTGGTTTCCTTAGAATATCTTTTTTGTTGTTGGTAGCTATCGTTTTTTCCGTATTCCTGCTACTTTTTGGAAGTGTACTGCACGCATCACTGCTATCTTGTTGGGACTGGTTATACTGACGTTCTCTATATGCCAAGTAGGCTCTTCGGCTCCTTGAATGTCCTTCACTGTTGCTTTGTCGACTTTTAGGCAAACCATTTTGCACACTTCCTTCCACGCTTGTGGGAACATCATATGCATATTCCCTCAATACTGCAAGCCTGCTAGCACGATGTCCCTTGCTTCTGTTCTTATGATGCCGACTTGGGTGTCCGTTTGTCCGAAACTGTACCTCTAACGGAGCTACATGCATCTTGATATCATTATCTACCGAATGCTCAGTGAGACTGTTATCAAGTTGAGGACCTGTGTTCAGCGGCAGAGTAGTAGGGTGGCACTGAGCTGCTGCAGCTTGTAAGTTAGTTAGTTTACAACCTTGAGAAGAATTTTTGAGGCTTGACACACTTTTATTTGTGCATGAAGATTCTGCGCTACTGTTGGTGCACTTAGGGGCCTCGCCATTGGTTCCACTGGAACTAGAGGGCTGCACGTTTACTTGCACTGAATATGTGCTCCTTCCAGGGCAGCAAGTCGTTATCCAAGCATGCCTGACATCTTCCCTGTTAACACAATGGTGCACCATAAGAAAGGCACTAAGGCTTAAACAGGTTGCCCCAAAAAAACAGCTGAAGATGAGGTCCATGGGATAATACAGGGAAACTGACAGCGCTCCAAAGATCCACAGAGCAACATACAAAAGCAAAGTAAGCCCCACTCCCAGCAGTTGTGCTTGAAAACTGTGCTCGTTCTCCAAAGCAGACGTGGAAACTAATGACACCGACAATGAATCTTGATGAGCCAGTTCCCCGTGTTCATTGGTGGCCAGACGCTGCTGTTCCTCAACAGATTCTTTAAGTTCGTATTTACGTTCAGGGTGACGTTTTAATTGTATGAATATGCTGAGAAAATACATACAGTTTATGAAAATTATAAAGCTAGCTGGTCCGTAAAATGCTCCTAAGCTAGGTTCCCAAGTCATCCAGCAACTGGAAAAGAAACAAACCAAAGAATCAAAATTAACATAATCTCACAAGTCACTTACGCTTTATCAGTTCACAATGATATTTTGAAATTATCTTGGATGTGTTACATTTTCTGGAAGAACCATAATTAATCACAACAAGTACTTAGAAAAGCAAACCCATGAAATCTTATGAGAGACCTCTTGGTTATATGGTACTTACTAAGGAGCATTAGGTCTGCTTCCATAATTTCGGATGTTTGCTGCTGCTGTTATTCCACAAACTATGATGGGGATCCCTCCACCAATAAGGTAGAACCTAAAAAGTAAAGCCAGTGTATTAGTGGTTGCTTAATGGCAATGGATTTTACTCAGTCACCGTGAAGAAAATGAGAGCTTTCCAGGATTCTGGAAATATGGAAGCTCTTTAAGAAAATAGAGCAAATCAGGTTTGGGCTTTGGCAGTATTAATTTTTTTTAAGTCTTCCTCACTACTATTTTTTTCCTCCTGTTGTAAACCACCTCTCTCTCACAGCTGCTCACCTCCCTTGCAGGCACTGAACAAAGGTATACACTTCAAAGGAAAATATGGTGTGTTCCAGAGATGAACTTGCCTAATACTATGGACACTATGTTCAGAAGATGAGCCATAAGAACTCTTGTTACTTGGGTATTTTGTGTGGAAGGATTTGGGGGGTGGTGTTGGTTTTGTTTATTTTTAATGGACTCTGTAATCTCACAGTACATACCTCCTGCTTCCCTGCGGTGGTGTTAATGAAAAGTCCATGCCTTCACAAGGACGAGGGCATAGGTTGTTGGAGTATCTAACTTTTCATTCCAATTTCTATGAATTCACACTGAAGTCTTTAGTGGCAGATCAATTATTACTGACAGTCATTCCAATTAACGGCACTCTATCCTGTATCTTATGCTAGTCGAATCCAAATTCAGATCAGAACATGCCATGAAAACGACTACTGTGACATAGGAATGGGTAGTTTGTTCTGCCAACAGGAGACACCTGTTCTGGTGGTCCTGGACCTTTACACTGTATTTCAGATCATTCACCGGAAGTTACTGCTGTCTCACTTGAGACACAAAACAACACCCTAACATAAATCAAGTCTTTCTTGGAAGCCTAGGTACACTAAGTATATTAGTTTGTTGCTGAATCCTACACAGATCAAATTCTGTCATTGGTTTATTCTGTATCTTGATGCAGCAATCGGGAGCTGGTCAGATGAAACAGGTATTTGTGGCAGATTTTACTTATCTTTCACTACAAATTACTAAATCACTGCCTCAAAGATTCACTGCTACTCAAGTATGAACAGATAGGTGAAGCTGGTTCTATGCAAGGCAAAAAAAAAACCCACACAAATATGTGCACTTGTGTGTTGCTGTGTTTAAGTCTTCAACAATTCCTAGGAATTCAAATTACAAATCCAAACTGTCATGCAACAAGGAGCTGTATGAACAGAACAGTAACTAAAACACATATACAGGGTATGCTAGAGGAGATGCAGTAATATTAAGATTTTGGGATAGAACGCTGTACAAGCTAAAACTTTTCCTTAAGTTAGACCAAAAAGAGAAGAAGAAAAAAAAAATAAAAAATCTAATGACATGGCTACACAAGAGATCTTATTTTGGTAACGTAATAAATTTAGAAATATTTGTATTTTATAATTTTACTTAAAATGAATACAAATATTTGTATTACTATAATACAAATACTGGGTGAATGTTCTACTTAGAAACATAACATTTCACTATTTACTTTTTTTTTTTCCAGTCCATACTTTACATGAAATATCCCAGCAAGGTTCTTTGTAAAGCAGTTCTTTTATGGAAAAAAAAAAATAAAATTAAAACTGTTTCCTTTTGTCTTGGTTAAAGTATGCTGAATAAAATACCACTTCTGCACAACAAACTCCATTCCCTTCTTGTGATTGGCAGCTGAGGACATCAGTTATTTTTACACCCTCTTGCCTGGCACGGCAATGGAATATACTTAGTATAAAGTTTTTCAGAATTTGGAAATTTCAGTCAGTGCTGTCTTCTCAACACTGCTACTGTGAGCCACAGCAAATCTCTGCTCCGATGTCTACAGCAGCGTCCTGAAGAACACTAGATACATGTCAAAGTCTTCCCACCTTGTCACAAAGTCCCCATCAACACACTGAATAAATATCATCATCACCAAAGTTGTCTTACATGCAATGAATTTCCCAAAATAAAAAATAAGCTTATCTGTGCTAGAGAGGAAGGAAACTTAACAGGTATGAAAGTCCATCCTCAAAATACCTACAGTAACCGAAGGTCATCATAAATGTCATGTTTACCCTTCATCTGCAAGGTGGACTAAAGCAGAATAATTTATATATAGCAAATAAGGAGAAAAATGTGTATCTACATATATTTATCAGGGCTTTTTTTTCTGTTCGAAAAGACCCTTTGTAATTTTGAAACGGTGTACGGAGGAGGAATATAAACAGCTGGAGGCAGAGAGAATAAATTGTTCTGTCTCTGTAAATTCAAGAAACAGGGGGCATGATAACAGTGGGTGACCAGTTTAAACAACCAAGAAACTCTTGCACAAAACTCTTTGCCCTGTGTCACTGTGGCTAGTTTTGTTTTGAACATAAATTTAAAAGACAACTGAATGAAAAAAAAAAAAAGAAAAATCCTTTTATGGCTGTGACATGCAAAAACATTACACATCTATCAGACTGAGGAATCCCTGATCTGCAAAAAATTGGACACCGAGAAAATATGAAAAATAAAGTATGTTTAGTTTGTTCTGATAGTTGTCTCCAGAGTTACTGCCATTGTCACAGAGAAGGTGACCAGACCTGAAATGGTATGTACATGTTTATGTGTATGCAGCGCTGAGCCTGTGAGGCTCATAATTTTACTGAAACATTTTCCAAAGGAAGAACTCCATAACAAATAATAAGGTATTAAAGAAGAAAAAAAAAATAAAAAAGAAAAAAATAATCACAACAGATGTTCAAAAGGCTATTCAGTACCTCGCTGGAAGGCACACAGCTGGTGATGGATATGATATCCTACAGTGAATATAACAGATTTACTTCTTTAAAGCAAAGTAAAAAAATGTAAGGAAAGCATTTACATAGTACAAATATTAACCCTCTACCTTCTAACTAATCAGTTAAATATTTTACATGCTTGTATATAGTACTGCAAATTTTAGTTAATGATATTCAGAAAAGCATTTCTGATTTTCTGCCCTCTGTACTTTAAAATCAAGTGTCCTAAATATTTGCCTATAACTAATCAAAGCTAATCAACTTCTGCCACCTCGTGGTGAATTTCAGCTTAGCAGTTTTTAATTACTACCTACAGGCTCAGTAAGCTACACGAACAAGGGATGTCAATGCTTTCTATTAAAAATATTTCACATAGGGTGAATTACACAGAAAATTAGTTTGTTCCATTTCAGAAATAAAAACTTTAGGAGAAATGCATCATAACATTATTTTCATTTGATAATGAGTGATAGCTATTTTTCAAATTATTTGTAAGCAGTCTTTGGAAAATATATTTAACTTTATTTACTTTAATTGCAGCGTTTGTTAATTGTGTGATAACACAGTTCTCCATATTCTTTCTTCTATGATAATTTCATGGGAAGTGTTGCTATCTGAAGTCCTAACCAAAGCCCCTGTGGTGATGCTGAAACACTACCAATTTCTTCATTTACAAATCAGGAACACAGCATTGCAACAGCAATATGTTAAGACTATAGATGTTAAGGTCTATAAGGACCATCCTTCATCTCGTGCTCCCTAACATAATGCTGAGGAACTGAAAAATCCGGAAGGTACTTTACAGATCTGGAAATAAAATCTTCTATGAAAGGCACTTGTAAAAAACAGTAGTGACCTGTTAACATTTTCTGATCAGAGTACCAGCATAGGAAATAATGAGTTGCAGAAACAAACAATAGGCTCACCTCAGCATTGGTCTGGGTGGTGGAGGGGGCTCATCAGGATCTTGACATCTTTTTGCTTTTTTGGTTACTTGTTTGTAAATATTACGAGATGTCACTCCCAGCCACAGTACTGTCGCAAGAGTAGAATAATGGAGAATTATCCCAACCTTCAAAAAAATAAAAACAAAAATGAACCCCCAAATATTTCCTTTCTACTAAGTTAAAAAAATAATTTAATATGCAACTTGCATAAAGCCTGAATTTTCAAAAGCTCAATTAAAGAGAAGAAAAAATCCTCTTATTTTACTATGACTGTTCTAAATGTCAAGTCATTGTGGTTTCCAAAAAAGTAAAATGTTATGCAAACTCATCTTTGTCTCAGTGGAGTCTGGAAAGGCTACATAGCTGCAGTTGCCTCTTGTGGAAGGAAAACTTGACGTGGGAAGAACTTTGCTGGCCAACATATTTAAAATTACGTATCAATCACACACTTCAGGAAATTCTGTGTTTTATGAAATACACCTCTAAAGTACGTTACAGATATTACTCAAATTGAAACAAGTAAGGGAACAGCAAGCTAATATTGTGGTAACTAGGTAGCAGGCAGAAGAATATACACAGCTAACACTCATCAGCAATTTTAACATAATGAGGAAAAAAAAAAAAAGTGTCATACTTTAGATATTTGACCAGTCCAAACATTAATGCAAAGTCAGCCCCACAGACTGACTGGGTGGGATTTTGTCAAGGAAAGACACAATCTGGTTGTCCTCTACTTCATTACTTATAAGCCAACACTGAGATGAAGTGCTAGCAAGAAGTAGGTTTCATATATCCCTTAAATGACAGCACACATGCAAGGAAGACGTGACACTTCCGTTTCTGTTAAAATGACCGAAGGTGTTTTTTTGTTTGTTTTTTTTTTTTTTTTTTAAATTTCAATCACCAGTAAAAGCACAACGCTTAAACAACCCATCCACACCACCTCCAAGAATTTCTCTTGGAGGATTATTGTCTCCAAGAAGGCAAGAAAAAAAGATTACAGTCTATCAAACTCTTTCCTCACCTCCAGATATATACGTGTGTGTGCGCACAGACATAGGCATGC
>WHYT01016202.1:200530-229518 GCA_009806455.1 Tetrax tetrax
CAAAGTCAGCCCCACAGACTGACTGGGTGGGATTTTGTCAAGGAAAGACACAATCTGGTTGTCCTCTACTTCATTACTTATAAGCCAACACTGAGATGAAGTGCTAGCAAGAAATAGGTTTCATATATCCCTTAAATGACAGCACACATGCAAGGAAGACGTGACACTTCCGTTTCTGTTAAGATGACCGAAGGTGTTTTTTTGTTTGGTTTTTTTTTTTAAAAATTTCAATCACCAGTAAAAGCACAACGCTTAAACAACCCATCCACATCACCTCCAAGAATTTCTCTTGGAGGATTATTGTCTCCAAGAAGGCAAGAAAAAAAGATTACAGTCTATCAAACTCTTTCCTCACCTCCAGATATATACGTGTGTGTGCGCACAGACATAGGCATGCACACGGACTAGCGCACTCTCTTTATATTTGTAGGATGAAGATCAGGGACATATTTTTTGCAACGCTTTGAACCGTCAACCTAATAACTACTGTAAATTCAAACAAAAAGTATTTTGGAATGTTACAGTGGGATTATAAACTTCTATGAATCACTGGATGGAAAAAGAAAACATTTAAAAATTTCACTGATATTATTCCCAAGCAGCAAATGTTATTATACTGAAACATTGCATGTGAATTAGAGATGGCCAGATCTTAGAAGAACAAATCATAAAAGAGCAGTTTCGGTAAAGCTGGTTGTTTAGAGAAAGTTTGGGTCTTTGACTTGAAACACTTCTCTCTCTCTCTCTCTCTCTCCCTTTAGATTATACTGAGCAAATGGAAATAAGTATTTTAATACCTGTGGAAATCAGTTTTCACATGATCTGTAAAGGCCACATACAGGCCTATAAAACAATTTCATAATAAATAAGTCTCAAAAATTAAACTAACAGGTAAAAATTTATTTTGTGATAGCATTTTTGGACAAAAATATTTTCTGTTGCACTTCTAAAATACTTTTCCAGTTTTCAAGTAACAAAGTAGTTTTTATCTCCATGGCTGGATGAAAATAAAAGAGAAGTCTTTAAAGTAAGAAAAATAATTGCTTTTTTTTTTTGTCTAAATTTTGCATTCTAATGAAAATGCCTGTACAGTACTACTGTTCTGTAGGAAACAAGGGAAGTGTATACATATACAGGAGCATGAAAGTGGCAATTAATTTTTTCGGCTGTTTGCATGTTCACTTACTGCTTGGCAAATGCTGGCATTCCTGGTCTGAGTTACGCCTCCGATAAATATCACACATGTCAGGAAAATATGAAAGCTCAGGTTAACTAGCATATGCCAGCTTTTTACACTGATCCTGATCACACTGTTAAAAGAAACAAATCAGACAACATAAAACACAGCTGCATTATTGTCCTTCTGAAACTAGCAAGATACACTTGTGATAAATGAGATTTAATTACTGTTAATGATTGACTATGATGTACTTTGTAATCAAATATAATCTCTGGTCTTCATCACAAAAAAATTCAAACACCCTCCTATTAACTAGCTTTATACAACTATTTGGGGTCTGATTCAAAAATTTTAGGCTTCAAGCTTTCACATCAATAGAAATATAAAAGGCTGAACAGTTTGTTAAATTCTACCATTATTCTTGAGTTGTATTCTTTATCATGAAGCAAAAGTGAAGAATTAAAGAGACACATGGTTATGAGAGCTAAATTGTCATATTCAAGAACAGATGAAACAGCTACTTGCTTAACCGCTAGTTTGCATCAAATTTTACAGAAAAAAAAAACCCAAATGCAGATTACTATGTTGTATTCCTATCAAAAAGAAAAAGGAGTTCTAAGCACTATGAAAGTAATCGTTTTAGTCTAGTAATTGTGATTCATACCTGTGATGGTATATGTAACTGACTATGATCATCAACAGGCACATTAGCAAAACCATGGCAGTGGCATAAATTACTGGATGCAAAAGATCAGCTGGCTGTGTATATAATTCAGCTCCTGTCAAGTCCTGACAACAAAAAAAACCAAAATTAACACTAATTCACATTATCTCTTCATTTTGTGAGGGCATAGGAATGGTAGAGGAAGCAAATTAAGAAGTAACAGAAGCCTTCCAGATGAAATGTCTTCACCACCTGCCCCCCTCAAGAAGGGCCCTCCAATTATTTATTACCTGCTATTCTGGCTGGGCTTTATAAATGCAGTCACTCATCTTATAAAACACTTAAACTTCATATATGCTTGAATATACAGAAAAATTAGCAGCTTATAGACATGCATCATTTTCTTCTTAAAATATTTGTATGTATAGCATGCAGAACAACTGTATATTTCAGTTACGATTATTATTATCTTCTGCAACAACCCAAAGAACATTACAGAAAGCACCCTCAGTAAGTCTGCAGATGATGCTGTAGACTGAGGGAACTGATCAATAGATTGGAGGATATTCAGAGGGACGTTGGTAAGCCAAAGAAATAGGCTGATAAAACATCATGAAATTTAGCAAGGGACAATGTTAAGAGATCTGCATCTGAGATGGAATAACTCCATGCGTGCAAAAATACAGGCTGGACACCAGACTGAGTAGAAAGCAACAAAAGAATCACTTGAGGGTACTAGTAGACAAACGTTGACCTCAAGTCAGCAGTGTCACCTGCAGCCCAATGCCACACTTTGCTGTACTAGTGAAAACAAAGCAAGGAGGAGAATTGATTATTCCTTCTGTTCAGCACTGTGAGATCATCTCTGCATAGCTGTCTTCAATTTGAGGCTCCCCAGTACAAGGCAGGCACTAACATACTGGATGGAACAAGTCTAACGGATTACTGGGATAAATAGCAGGCTGAAGCACACAATGTCCGAGGCTGAAAAAGCTATGTTTGTTCATCTTTAAGAAGAAAAGGAGGATGGGAGAAATCTCATTATTATACTGAACTACCTATTGGGATGGTATAAAGATGACTTAGTCTTCTTGGATCTGATCCAATCTTCTTGGATCTGAACCATGAAATGATGAGAGTCAATTAATATTATTGGCAACATGGAAAATTCTGATTGGATACAGGAAAAAAAATTCTGATGAAAGTGGTCACACACTGCCCAGAGAGACTGTGGAATCTCTGTCCTTGCAGATATTTAAAGCTTGACCAAATATGACCCTGAGTAATATGATCTGTCTTTGAAGCTGATCAAACTTCAAGTAGGTAATTGGACCAAATGCCACCCAGATGCTCCTACCAGACTGTGAGTCTATGACTACTGTTTGACTGGAATAGAAAGTTGATAACTCAAATAGAATTCAACAGCTCTTCAGCATTGTTCAAGTTTTCCAAATCTACCTGTGAAAATATTACACAAGGAATAAGCATGAAATGGAACCTTGGACTGTTAAAACATGGCAGTATTTCAAATAACATCTAATTACAGTTACTAACAAGAATAAATAATTCTGTTTGGATGCAGTTACAATTTACTAAGCATTCCGTTTCCATAACGGAAATGAACACTGGAAAAAAAAAAAAAACCCTCAGTCCTTTCCAGCACAAAATAAAACAAATTTGCTTACCTAAGATCAGTCGAAAAATTCATTAAAAATAATTTTTCAGGAGGGACAGGATACAGAAACTTCGCTCATCTACAATTCTGAGTGGGTCACCTAAACCCCTAGAGCTGGCAAAGTTCAAAAGTGCGCTAGGGGAACGGAGAACAAATTTGGCATTCACAATGAATAATACAATGTTAAGAGGAAGCTTCAGTTTGTTCTGAGGAAAAATCACAGTAATATAAAATCCGTTTTTAAGGTTAGGATGGGTAACCTGATTACACAGACAGGAGTAGAGTTCTCGAATTAAGGCTGACTAGAGTCAGCTCTCTTCACCACTCCTTCAACTGTTCTTTCATCAGAATATAAATTTGTTATTCATAACTAACTCACCAATCTCATTTCAAATTAATTTAATCAGATTGGCAGTTTGGTTTTTATGTGTTTGGTTGTCTTTGGCACCTGGAAAAAAACACTTTGGGAAAAATCATAAGATATTACTCCTCAGGCAGCCAGTGTCATCTGATTTCAACACTACCCACGGCCTGGGTTGATATCCAGCTAAACATCCCTAGGAACTCACTGCTCTTACAAGTATGAGCAAATGTATCGTCACACATAACCAGTGAGTACCAGAGAACAAAAACTGTAGGATAATTCTAGTTGCTGCTTCCACACTGGTGACAGGTAACAAGATGTCATAGAATCATAGAATGGTTTAGGGTTGGAAGGGACCTTCAAAGGTCATCTAGTCCAACTCCCCTGCAAGGAGCAGGGACATCCCCAACCAGATCAGGTTGCTCAGAGCCCTGTCCAACCTGGCCTTGAACGTTTCCAGGGATGGGGCATCCACCACCTCTCTGGGCAACCTGTTCCAGTGTTCTACCACCCTCATTGTATTTTTTTTTTTCCTAATACCTAATCTAAATCTACCTACCTCTATTTGAAACTGTCACAACAGGCCCTACTGAAGAGTTTCTCCCCGTCCTTCCTGTAGGCCCCCTTGAGGTACTGGAAGACCACTATCAGGTCTCGCTGAAGCCTTCTCTTCTCCAGGCTGAACAGCCCTAATTCTCTGAGCCTGTCCTCACAAGAGAGGTGCTCAAGCCCTCTGACCATCTTTGTGGCCCTCCTCTGGACCTTCTCCAACAGGTCCATGTCATGCATGTATTGGTGTGAACTTTGAGACTCAGGGCTACAAAATCACAAGATTTACAATGATCTTCTAAGATATCTGAGAAAACTCGGTATGCCTTACTAGCAAAGGCCTTGACCCAATACCCACTGAGTCAATGGAATTCTTACTGATTGTACTGACATTTTTAATCAGACCTACCAAAAGGAGTGAGGGGAGCCCATAATGCTATTTCTGAGCTAAATTGATCCTAAGTAATAATAATTTAGTATAAAGGAATGACAGTAAAATAACAGTAGAGATGACATTAAGAACACTATTGGGGTGTTTACAGTCAACTAGCAGAACTCTGTTTCTTCTCAACTGTGATTTCTTTTTTATCTCTGCTGCAGGCCTATAATAATGAGATTTCAGCTGAACCTCCTGGCTATAACTTCTATTATTAAACAGTGGTTAAAATAATTTCCAAATAAATACAAAATTGTATAACTGTCTTCCTAAATTGCTAGATCAGTAAAATAAGCACCCAGTTATAGGTTTCCTTATCAGAGAGGACCTTCCATTATGTTCTGAACTGAATAAAGATGGGTCAGTACATTACAACCCGCTTACTTCAACACACATACATACTAAAGTAAAGTAAACATAAAAAAAAGAGTGGAATAAATCTGGTAAAGTCATTTGCCATCCAGGCAAGATGGTGTAATACTGCATTCAGGTCCCTCCTGCTGCTACTGTTCATGTGTTTGATGTCAATGACAACTGCTGAATTAAAAGCCAAACTTCTAAAACTGAACCCAGAAGAATTTCCTATGAGCCTGGGACCAGAACCTGGACTTTCACAACATCATGAGAGTTTACAAATGAAATACACTATTATGGCTTTTTCAGTTAATACATGAGTAAGCATTATTAAATTCATTTTCGGTAGCCACTTAAGCATCCAGAGCTTTTGCAGTGAATTAACTGAGTGCAAGGAATGTGTAGACAGATGAACATTACTCTGTCTCCCTCCAATTACTCCCTCCTCTCCAGTCTCTACAGCCTAACATTTTGGGCAGTAGCTAAATATTTAAGAAATGCCAGTTTTGAGCAAGCATAGAATAGCAGCCACTGGCAGAAAAGGAAAAAAAAATTGCCCCTTCCCCCAACTTTTTTAATTTGATTGCCAACAGTTCTCTATATAACTCACAATAAGATATTGATATAAACTTATCATCCATTAATTTAGAAATAGTCATTTACAGCAGCAGATTGAATATGCTCTTCATTTTTCTTCCTCCAGATGGCAGAAATGTGACCAATTTAAAGCATAATCTCTCTTTACATGCATACTACACACACAAATGAAGAGTAAACTCTGTTTATAAAGAAGGTTATGTTTTAGGAAAGGATTATATATTTTAAAAATTTCAAAAAAGGGAACTATAGGATTACAACAGTTTGAAGTAACTTAAAGCAGTACCTTCAGAGGTAAAGTGAAAAGTTGCTCTCTTTGAGCTCTTTTTAAAAGTTTGGCATGTAAATCTTAACTTTATTTACACTCAGCTTTTTGGTAGTCTCTTACGTAATTCTCTCAACAGGGTTATTTTTGAAAATCTGAGTTGCAAAACAAAAATAGCAACTTCCCATGCACTGATCATCATAAAGGAGTCCTTTGTCTTTCATGTATGACTACATAAAAATATATATTTAATTCTACACAGAGCACATTAACTACAACAAAACCCACACAAAGTTTACACTTAATAATATTTCCTAAACCTCTCACTATTTCCCTCAGCTTCCTCCTAGCCTACCATTTTTATGTATCACGTTCTATCAGTTAGCATCTCTGGTGATGACTGACGAGCAGGGCAGCAGTCACCATCTGTAAAAAAGGAAACTGCCCAGGCAAAATTATGAAATTAAGAGCTCTGGGAACAGACAAAGCAGAACACAAAGAAGAAATCCTACTTCATAACTGAAGAGTACTAAAAGAAGGTGTCTCATTCCCTTCTTCTTTAACTATTACTACGTTTTAGAATTGATTAACCATTTTATTGACATCAACATGCTAAGATTAGAGTTCAGATACTATTTTTTTAAGCAATATTTCAAAAATATTTTAGATAATAACTGTTCTGTTTTTTTTTTCTTTTTCAATCTATGTCTTCTGGTAACATACCTACATACTAGTGAATGAACTTACAGTGAAATAGCTACTCTGGTTATGGATCACAGTAAAAAAAACCTAGGAAAACACTCCTGTCAACAGACAAAGCTAACAAATTTAATCTAACACAGACAACACAGGGTTTTTTCCACTGTTACTTTTCTTTATTTTAAACTGTCATTATTAGACTAAAGTTCATAAAAGCCCATTTGATTAAGTAGCTCATTAAAATGGCTTCCTATAATATAGTACTTTTCATATAAAAATTCTTTAGTGTCTAGTATATTCAGCAATTAATTCCACTTTGACAGATTTCCACTTAAACCTCACCTTACATCAACATTTATATCAAAACAAGCAAAAACTGAACATTTCTTATGTCTAGTTTTATGTGAAATGTAATGTGGGAATGCTTATTTTCTTTAACGCAAGAAAAAAACAGAATTGTAATTAAAATAATTTTAAATTCTAGAAAGAGATGTGTAATTTAAGTGTCATACCATTAAAACCGCATAGTTGCTGAGGGAGTAGCACTGAATGGTAGTAATATTTTCATCAGACAGAAGAATGCGACAACCATCAGATTTCCATCCCCCTTGTCCATTCAGGAGATCAAAGTCCCACTGAGCTGCAACAGCATCTGCTCCATGTGCAATGCGCCGCAGTGTCACATTTATAGGAACGTGGTGACTGGCTAGGTTCAAACCATCTGTTACAAAACAAATATATTTGCACATAAATTTCTCAACATGTAACACATTAGGTGCTAAAAACCTTTTACTAGATACACACTGGCTGAAACCAAGGAGTTAAAAATGTATCTTATTTTTAAAGATCATAAAAAAGTAATAATAAAAACAAACCTATCTTGGTAAGAATAACTGGTGTTACAACTGTACGACGCTTCCCATCATCAGCCAGATTCGTTGAATTTCCTGTTGCTGGAAAAAGCTTTCCATTGCGAAATGCAATAAGCTGAAGCTTGTAGACAGATTCATCTGTTGGTCTGATTTCTCTTTTTTGCTTTTGAGTGAAAAGGGAAGCTGGCAACTGGATAGAAGCCTCTACAATTGTGTTCTAGAAATAAACAGATTTTTAAAGTTTTAAAGGGATTCTTTACAGAGATTAAATTAGCAACAACAACTCCAACTGAAGAGTGTCAGAGATTAATGCATTTAGCAAACTACGTATTGTGACACGCCTATTTGACAGGTGTTTCCAGATGATCCATGACAAAATAGTTGAATCGGGTTATTAAAGTCTTAACACTTTTTTAAAGAAGATTAAAAAGTTAAGATTCTGTAGTTACCTCACTTGTTACAGAGACTAAAGTTGAAGTTGATATCAGTAAAGTATTACAAGAGTTTTCCAGATTAAACTACTGGCAATAGAAGCAGCAACCGAGACAAGCAGACAAAGAAATGCTGTAGTTGTGCATTAGTACCATTCAAAAATCAAACACTGTATACAAATAGGTGTTGATAACTGGTATGTAAATTATGCTTGGGTAGAGAAGCATGGATGTAATTTCATAGAATTACATAATTTCAAACATACACCCTGCAGTGACATTCAAGCAAATTAAGTGATAAAAGCAAACTGGTATGTTGGGGAACGTAACTGAAAAAAACACTTTTACAGAATATAAGGAAATGTTTCCATGCTATACACACCCACATATGTGTGTGTGTGTACAAACACAAATAAAAGTAACCTTTCAGGTCTATTTTCTATTTCATGCTTAATGACAGTATCATATTGAACAGAATATTTTAGATATTAGAGGAGATTGGTAATACCTGATTTCGTATGTAAAGAAGGTGAAAATACAGAAAAATAAAGCCAAGTATAATTATGAACTAGGGAGCATTCCAATTTCAATACTTTTGAAAAGGTCTGAAAGCATCTTTCAACTTAAGAAGTTTTAATAAAGAAAACCACATCTCATTAAAAATTGTGTCCATTAAAAAACTACTCTATAATTAGACTTTATTATCCTTTGTCACTTTAATTGTCTTGTCACAGCCATTCTGGATTTCGTAAAAATGCTGCTTTACCATTGGCAATTAATAATAAAGCTTATTTCCAAATTATTAATATTTAAGATATTATTACAAAGTCAGTAGGGAAAAAAATTAGTATCCGACCTTTAAAGCCAGACTTGACAGTGTATTTGAGACGTTGCACTTAAAGCTTAATTGTTTATCTAGATTTCCATCTGGATCTCTTCTCCCATAATCACTGAGTCCTGTACGGTCTGATGTAGCCACTTTCTGAAATACGGTACATGTCATCCCAGTGAAACCAGCAGCCTTTATTACATAAGCCTCAAGAGCGATATTTGGAGAATACTGTGATGAAAAAAATATCAAACATTAAATAATATTACACACCACAGGAAAAATAATAAATAATCTTAAAGGGATTCTCTGCCATAACAGAAAAAAAAAAAAAAAAAAAAAAACACAACAAACCATCCAGAAAACTGTTTCTGTTTATCTGACAGGGATAAATCTGTTCAGAGTATTTCTCTTCTCCCTACAGAAATAGTAGGCATTTCAGATAATGCCAACATCTATTAAGAAAAATAAAAAGCTATTGAAACTCAAGAGCCAGCAAAATGTCTTCTAAATAAATAAATTTATACTTACAGTAGAATAAACTTGAGCTCCATTTGCAAGCCGATACATAGCAATTTTCTGTAGACACTGCACAATTCTAGTGCAAGCCTTGGCTTCCCTTTGTGCCATCCACAGAACGCGTTCATCAGCTAACATGATGTTACTTGCGATGTCCACCATCACATCACCAAGCTAACAGGAAAGAGAAATAAGGCTATTTTATATCTTTGAAAGCATTCATCGAGTAGAATCATTATCAGAAAATACAAAGCAACTTGTCAGCAAAAAAGCAAAAGGAAATTGGTTGTTCCTATTTTAATCACCACATGTCATGTTGAGATACTGAAATACTTTGACTCATTTACCTCCATCCAAGAAAAATGTTATGCTAATGCAATTTGTCTGTTTACATTACACTTAGAAAAATAAAACATGAGAAATACAGGTATACGTTCTGCTGTGCTAATTATTTTAAAGGACTATTTATAGCAAATTTTAAACCTAAAATAAATAAAAATAAACTATAAATCAACAATAATACAATTTTCATGTATGGGGGAAGATAATAAGAAAATAATACAGGCAAAAATTATCACGTAGTGCTTATGCTTTTCTTCCTTTTGCTATGTCTGCCTTTTCTTTGATTGCTTCCTTGTTTGCCTTAAATTTTGCACAAACTATTTTAGGTCACAGGTTACACATGAAAGAGACAGCAAACACTTGTAGGTACCAGAGCTGCTTCCAAACCACCAATTAAATCGTTTTAAGTTTATGCTCACACTCCCTACCCTGTCTTCTGTATGACAGACAAATACAAACCATAAAGTGAACTCATTTATTTAGGCCACAACTCTGCCAGAATTAATGGACTGACAACTGACCTACACCAGATTTTTACAACATTTGAGAAACAATGACAAATATTGGACCAAAAGTGAAGTGTACATGTATTTTCTAGTTGAATTGACTGAAATCCAAGTTGCAGTGCCTAAATTTAGGGACTGGAATTTTCTGCATAATCAGAGACAGGGTGGAGTGGGGAAGCCATCTCCTTTACCATCCAAGGCTTCCTAATTTCTTTTCAGAATATTACTAATAAGGAGAGGACACAGTAGTTTGATTATTTTTTTTTTTTAATCTTTAAAAATAAATGCAAGAATAAGAATATAAAAATATTTACTGTTTTAGGAACTGCCTTTTTTAGGGACAGACACCCACAATCAGTAAACATTCTCAACAGCTAACAGCGCCTCAACCAGTATTTGCAGGCTGTAATCTTTTTCATTAAATTCTCAAGAATAAACCAAAATTCATTTGGTCATCATTCATTTAAGATGCTTATTATGACTTATCGCTACTTGAAAAATAGTAACATGTTTTACATGTCAAATGGTGGTTTTACAATAAATTATCAGTATTAAGATCCTGAAGTCACAGGACTCAAGCTTTTTCATACTTTTAAAAAAATATTACACATTATTCTTTCCCCTGCTTACTAAGTTTTTACAAGTTTTTTCACCTGAATTCTAACTAAAGACAATCTGCTAGGAACTTTCTGAACATTCGTCTTCTGATGCAACACAGCTATTAAATGCAGCTTTTTATAATTTATAGTATTTATCTTTCACAATAGCCACCATAACACAAACTAAAGAACTAACAATAAGAGGGTATAAGTGAACAGTGTCAAGAACTAAGTCTTGTTAACAGCTACTAAAAATTACTAAATGAAATTGCACTCATGTTCCTTGAATATACCAGCAAATCAAAAGGTTGACTTCAAATCAAACCAATTAAGATAAAAAAAAAAAAATACATTGTTTAAGACCAAAACTACTCATGAATTTAACTTAGATTTTTTCCTATCATCTATTACTTTCTAACATGGCAAAGTAATGCTAGATTATGCCACTCTACAGACAATAAATCACAGCTGAGAAAAGAGTATCCTTATAATACAACAAATCATGCAGCAATCTAAAACATTTCCATTTTCAACTGAGTACAAAACCAGCCATTTAATAAACTGCTTGCATAATTCCAATACACACACACAAAAAAAATCCAAGCTACAATTTTAAAAAAGGAGATTTAGCTGGAAAATTCTCTGAGGAGTTCTGCAAAGAATTTAGAACCAGCATTTTATGGTTTGCTGAGGGTGGATGAGGAAAATTTGGCGCTTTTTTTGGCGCAAGCTTAAAATTGAGGCATTGCGGTCTCCAACTTCCCAACATGCACTGTACAGTGAGATCAATATAACCTCTGTTCAGCAGTGAAACAGAGAGTTCCTATCCACTGGTGGGATTATTCAACTACACTATTTTCACTATTTTTCTCCCCAGTGAGCGTTCTCTAAGATTTTATTTTAATGCCTTATATCCTGCAAGATATAGGAATACTGAAAACCTTAGAGATACAGCTCAATACTGAATAAGACAGTCTACCATGGTGGGAGGGGAGAAGATAAGTCTTGTTTTATTCACTATTGAGAGGATCTCTGAGGCTTTCATTATTTGTAGTTTTAGATAAGAACAGACCAATGAAAACCTGTGTGACCCACTCTATACTAAATAAAAACAGACTTACAGTACCTATCTCCCTGCTCCAGTGCTGACCAGAGGTGTTACTCACATTACAGGTCCAGTGAATGCTGGATCATCTCAGCGCGAATGCAAAGTCTGTGACCATGGGTCAGCAACTTCAGGGACCTACTAAACAAACAAAAACATGGAGTAGAATCTGATAATCCACTAACTCAGTGGCTGCATCTAACCTTGAGAAGGTTTCATTGCTCAGAATACTTAAAGACAAACACTACAATTATCTTTAAAGTGATGGCAAATTATCCAGTTACCTCTTTATATTTTTCAGCAAATCTTCCAAATTTCTCTATCATTTCAGCCACAAAAATAACATCCATCTTATCAGAAAAATTTGCTGCTTCAACAGTGTAAGCCAAGAGTTGTCTTGCTGTTGCCACTGCATTAGTAAGGTTGAGCGGCATCTACACAGAGAACAAACATAAGCATTTTAGAAGTGAAACTTAAGTACAAGATAGAAGCAACACTTCAGCAACTAATAAATAAGCATTTTCCCAAATAAGACAGCAATTCCAACAGGGAATTTAAGTATTTTAAGTAGCCAGGGACTACCACCTTATTTGTTAGCAAAAACATTTCCTGCTAATCAGAGAACCAGCTTTTGTACTTGCAGCCAGAAACTGGCTGGAAGTTGTCCTAGAAGGGATAGAGGTGTACCAAAAAGAAAAGGAGAGAAGGATGGGGCAGGGGGAAAGATAGAGAAGAAAAAAAAGACAGCACTGTCAACAATGCTTATTTTCCTTTTCACCAGAGCCTTGGCGTGACAACACAAAACTCCTAAAATATGGTATTTTATAGCAAGAGAAGCCAAAAGAAATTCAAACATACCACTGCGTACCATTCACTCTTGATTCTGTAATTACAGAAAGTATTTGGAATGGAACACACACACACACACGAAAAACCAAGATAGATCCTCTCTACGACAAAGCTCATGATTTCATTTCTGAAACAAGCACCATAGTGGAAAATTTTTCACTAAATAATACATAACAGCAACATATCTGAGCTAACAGGGAGCAAAAATGGGAAATTTCACAATGGAAAGCTGTACAACTGTTCAGATGCTGTTTCTCCATGATAATCTGAACTAGAGATTTTCCAGCTCTCCGTTTTCTGCTATACAGATACCTAGTCTGCCCTACTGAATTTACAATGTGCCACAAAAACAGAATTATGTATTTGACTCTGCTGGTCTTAGCACTTGTACATAGATTTGAATGCAATTAATGGAAGATTTCTTTTTTTTTCCAAAACATGCATGCATTTAAGTGTAATTAAAATTCAAAATCATAACACACACACTGAACAAAGTCAACTTTCAAATTCAGATATTCTGTATAATTTCTTTTTAATTTTTTTCATTAATTTGTTTTCACCTAGAACTATACCTGTACGATATACAAAGAAACAGTGAAATATAAATGTTCTTCTTTAAATGTTACAAAGGTTTCACTCCATTTTAAACTTAGACCTCTACTTGAGGTAGGGATTTCCGGCATCATCTCCCACCTGCTAACCAGTCATTAAGTACCACCACCCTCTATTTCAGCCCTCAAAAGTGTTTCTTGTAATCAAGCCATGGCATGCTCCTCTAATGCTAGGAATGTAAAGTAGCAGAGCACAAATAGTTATGTCAACCTGTAAGTTTACTCGGACCAAAACAGGTAGTTTTTCCCTCTCTCTCCCCGCTACCCTTTCCATCTTTCTTATACCAGTGCTCAGGGACCCAGAGCAGGAAGATAAAAGGTATGTCTGCATTATTAAGTAACACAGAGGGATCATGCCAGCAACAATCTATCTACACAATATGCAGCTTAACCCTTTTGCCTCAAACCAGATTTAGCCCAAGCCACTGGACATCATGCCTTCACTATGTGCATAAATCAGAGACACCCAAAGGGCAAGTATCAGTTTAGATCCTCATTGTCCCAGTTAGGGTCTGTGATACTCCTGATTCACAGTGTCAAGTTTTCTCTAAAAGATTGTGAGCTCACACACTGAAACACTCCAAACACACGCAACATACAGTAATCCTACCCTGAGGTCAGACAAGCACCACGGTCCATCTTAAAGATGGGCAGCGCTACCAACATCATCGACTAGAGTAGAACAACTGTATTATTAAAAAAAACAACTAAACACCACATCAAAAACATCCTCATATCACCTAGTTTCACCTGTTCCACTGATGTGAATGATCTGACAGTACGCACTGTAAAACACCAAGCTTAAACCAGATGTTCAAAGTTTATGGAGTATTTTACAATAGAGTGCCTATACAAACAAGGTTGGGTACATCACTGTTTGTGAAAGTGTGCATTAACTAGACATAAGCCTCTAAAGGAGTTTGGAGCTAAAAAAATGTATTTCATAGCTCCATTTAAAATCTAGAATATTGTCTTGTATCCTAGTGAGTACTATCAGATTAAAGCCACTTAGTTAATACTCTCATTGGCCACAAGTCTATTAGAGGTTTACAACAACAGAGGCAGAGCAAAGTTTGACTACTCCCTATTATTACAATGAAAACGGCTGTACTCCATTACAACTTCAGCCTGCCTTGTTTCTTTATAGCATGTGAGCAGGACAGGGTATCCAGCTGACAAAAACAATCACGACAAGTACCTCTCTCTTATACTTTATGCAAGTACACCAAATAGTAAAATTTTCCTTGCACTTTCAATCTGGAGGTACTCAAAATAGATATTAAACCAAACTCTTAACATAAACCTACAAGTTCTAGTGTTGTACTCAGAAGTGTACGTTCATCTTAATTCATCTAGACCCATCAGTATTACCAGCTTAAAATGGAGAAACAGACTTTTGAGTTTTTATTTTCATACAAGAATTTGATTTTATAGCAATGCACAGATTACCTGATTGAACATATAAAGAACTCGAGTCACATCATTTGCATACTGGCACCTGGAGTAGTCCTCTTCTGCCCAGTACCCTCCCCTGTCGCATCTGCGCCAGGCTCTTCTCTCATCTTGTGAGTTGCCAGGATATATCCCACTGCCAGCAGAATAACGTGTACACAGCAGGTATGCTGTGATGCCTGCCAATGTTCTAGGCCACCTGGGGAGTCAAAAGCAAAAGAAAAAAAAATTTACATGACAAGTCAATAAAAGGATTAAGAACTACAACATGAAATAAAGAGACACTCAAAACTAAGCATCTCTAACCTATTTAAAGGGCCACCCTGGCTTGCCTTCAGTATTTTCAAGCTGTTCATATTCGTGTACTATTAACAAAATGAGTTCTAATGCTAGCATGCTTTTTTGTATTCTTTCATGAGGTTGCAGGTGGAGAGAAAAAGGCGCTTGTAAAATCACTAAAAATAATTTACAATTTTTTATTAAAAACCCTTGTCTACTTAATGAAAAATTCTGTAGTAACACTATAAAACTTAAATACATAGTACAAAACCCTGCAATCTTTCTACTTGCCCTGTTCACATGCATCAACGTAACTTTCAAATGACTGCATTCATATCAATACTAAACTGCAGATATGAACAGAAGACTGTATTTACATTAATTAAGAAACACTAGCAGTAGTACAAGCACTTTAACCAATTTTGCAACCAAACATAACACCAAATAGAAATTAGTAGGAAAATGAAGTGTTCATAATGTTAAGAAAATAATTCCTTTCACTGAAGGTATGTGGAACTAAACACATCTTAAGAAAACTAACATTCTCTCCACTTTCTCCTCTGTAATTTTTCTGCATATTTTATCTGTATAAACATACACAAAGAAAAATGAAAACAAGAATAAATAAATACATAAAGTTAAACTGTAATACACCTTTAGTGCATTCATCATTCATGAAATCGGGACTGATTCAAATAAAACATAACAATAGAAGAAAATCATGCCTGATTTAAGCTGCAATGCTAGAGAAGAGAAAAGGACAGGGACAAGGAATGGCTGCCACGTGTCTGCCTGCCCCTGCTTCTATTAAGATACGCATAAACAGTATTTTATCATTCAGAACATTAATACTTACAGTTTAAAAGCAGAAAGCATACATACCTCAACTGCAGAATGCTAATTGTTTTAAATTCAACAACCCCACAGATAAGGTTTAAATAAAACTGAGAGCAAAAGAGAGCTTAATTTGATCATCCTAGGCTTTCTGTACCATAATTAAGTCAAGCTACCTTGAATGGCTTTTAGAGCCAACATATTTTTTCTCAGTCTTAAGTATTCTCCCCGTAAGAACAAAAAGCCAGCAGAAAGGACAAAAAGTCTTCCTTAGAAAAATCACAACAGCCTTTGTGAATTGTTGCAATCCCAGTAGTCACCTTAGTGCAACATTACATGAACCCTAGCAAGCTGACAAAAACATCACTTTGGATCACATCTGGCCAACTCTGATCATGGACAGAGCAAGTTATGGATCTGCTGGGAAAGGAGGAAGGGATAAGGGGATACAGTAGATGTAAATTTAATCTAAGTCTCTATTTTAATTTGTCCCTAGAGAAATTTCAAAGTCCGATCAACACAGTTGTTGTCAATCACAAACAACTGCAAAGATGAGCTACTTCTATGCTCTCACTTCTTATGGATACATACTGAGCCTTTAGAGAACAAAGCCAAAAAGAAAACAGGCAGATGAGGACAACTAATAAATCGGCTGGCACAGCTGTTAGAAGACATGCAGGCCCACAAATACCTTGCATAATACACCCAAACCTCAGCTTCCAGAACGCAGAGTCAGGTTTCCAGAAACACTGACACTGAAGTGCCAATACATAATTTCCCAAACTACTTAATCAACACTGAAATTTTTGTATTAAGTTTATCCATCAAAGATGCCACTTTGAAAGGGATATCTGTCTGTCTTCACAGACAGTTTTCTAAAAGTTGTATTTTTCCAAAGCATTTTAAGCTCAAGTGCGGTCAGCTCAGTTTTGACTGAACGTATTGTCTTACAGACTGAGCATCCCACGGCCTTAGAATAATTTAAACTTTGTGGTCCTGACAGATGTTGTATGATAATCTCCAAGACAAATATTTTCACTGAAAGAATGGCATGTGTCATTCCTATCCTTCCACCTAGAAGAACTAGAAAAAGATAAACCAGATTGAAACACTAGGACTCACATGGAAGAAGTTTTTCAGAAGAGCTTTAAGCATTATATTTTTCAGACAAGTATAATTTCTAAGCTACTTTTATCTTCTGGAACTTCCGTAGCCATCAAATGGAAAAAAATAAGTTTCAGTGTTGAACACTACTTCAAAGATTATTAGATTATCACAAGATTATTTGGTTTCTCTTCCTGTTCTTTTCTCCGCTTCCTCTATTTTTTATCCATCTCTTTCCCTTTTGTTGCTGTCCCTTTATTCCTACTGCACTTACTTTTCATTCATCTCCCTACACAGCATTTCATGATCTTTTACCACTGTCTTCTCAAAAGAATACTAGCAATGCCAGACAGTCATATGGTCTGTGCCACCTTTATAACAAATTTAGGCATCTACAGATACATTTTACTAATAAAACTAGTATATTATTCATCTAACGATTTTGAAAGCTTTCCACTAAACCGGACATAAAAGGTGGGCAATTTAAAACTCCCTGCTTTCTGCCATAATTTCACATACACAAAACCACCACAAACACGCAGGGTGATAACAGAAGAGCTTCATGGGGAACAGTGTCCCTTACCCTCTTTCCTCTCCCATTCACAATACCCCTGTGTAGGTACAGGGTTCTTTACAGCCCAGTGGTAAATGAGATAGGGGAACTGATTCCAGGTATGGCTACATCTCCCCTATTTCCTGTTTTTGCTAAGTGAATGCTCACCTGGACCATTCTCAGCCATCAACGGTTTCCTCCCAGTACCTGTACGAGATGAGCTGATGAGACATTCTCCACTTTCCATAAAGCCAGAGAGAACATGCCTCCAGTAGGGCTCAAAAGGTGACTAATGACATGAAATTCTCATCGTGCAAACAAAGGCTACGTAAGTTTGGCTGCATTATTAATTTCTTGTCAGTCTAAGTCTTTCACAGTTTAGCCAACTGCTAGCACAAGTGCAAATTTGGATGGTATTAACACTCTTACTTCACCACTGTTCATAATTAGGTGCTCAAAATTTACGACATATACATAACAGTAGACAGTTGTGGGGGAAAAGATGGTTCATTTTCATTTAAGTACTGTAATTTCATTGCAGAAAAAAATGCCAGACCATGAGTTTAGAAAAGAATCTTTTCCTTCATGCATATTTAATTCTGCTTTCAGAGCATTCCTTTCTTTAAACCAACAATAACTTTCAGTTACAATGAGTTTTTATATAATAATTTCATTAGCTTACAGGTAGTCTAATTTTTTTTTCTTATTACATCTCAGTAATTCTCTAAATTCAGCATGACAATTTTAAGATTTATGACACTCAGTGACTAACAGTTTTCAAAAGGATAATTCTTAGAAGAAAGAACTCTATCAACTACCAGCATAAAATTACTCTACATACAACAGCTGAAGGATATACCGAAGCAGAAGCATTTTAACATGAAAACTGTATTTTCAATTTAATAATGGATTGCAACATATTCAGGGATATTATCTGAATAAGAATTAAAAGGATATCTAAATTAAATTAAAAAAAAAGAAAAGATTCCATGATGAAGACTGGTTTTGCCTCATCTTTATAAACTCGTGCTAAACTACTATTACTGAGCCAAAAACACTGAAGACAAACATCCTCCTTCACTACATTTGCTATCCCATCTCTGAAGGGATAAGAATCTAGATGCCAGTTTTGAAACAGCTTCCAAGCTAAAATTACTAACCAGTTCCAACTAAAAAAAAAAAAACCAACAAAAAACTATAAAATCAAATTCACCTAGGATCATTTACAGCCATCTGCTCAGAACCATTTTCTCACTAGTCAAAGCCTTATTTCCATATGGTCTCAAAGGTGAAAAATTACTCTTTATTATTACTCTACCAAAACTACAAATGGAAGTCTGTTATAGCAAACCTAGACATACTGAACTTTTTGATAAGCTGAACATTTCCTGAAATCTTATTTCTTTCTACTGAATTCCAGAGGGGGTAAATCCTATTACACTGAACAGTCACTGAACAGCACAGGTTAATTTAATGGAAAGCACTTTGAAATAAGCCTTTGCCATCTGTTTTCACCTCTAATAGCAAATCAAAGAAGAACGATTCACACTAGTATCATTAAAAAAAAAATGCATAAGTGATTTAAATAGATGTGTTCTTTGATGAATACAGCATGCATCTGTGACTTTCTTCACCTTTTATCTTATGCAGGAAGTTCTCATTTTCTAATGTAATGCTCATCCCTGCAGTTGAAACCACCACAGGGTAAAAAGGGGATATACAAAAGATTTCTTATATAAATAATTCCCTACAATGTGAAAGTGAGGCTCTTCAGTATTCCAAATTGCCTCTGTGCAGCAAGTGATTTTAACACTACTTCCCCTACTAATAGTTCCTTATACTCAGACATCAGCTGCCCTTATCTCAAATCGTCCAACTGATGAACATAAAGATGAACTCAGAACAAATTCTCTCAGCCAGGACTTTACCTGAATTTTTGCTACAACTGGAGAAGGTCTGCTGCACTGGAAAGCTTGTCGTCTCTCCCCCAAAAAATCATGTCCCAGTAACATGCTTTAACTTACTTTTCATTTCTTAAAACAAAAAGATTTATGGTTTTAGATTAGCTGTATAGAAAGAAGATGACTTTAAAGAAGTCTAATGTAGGGAAAGGAAGAAAAGTTTATAAGTGTAAATAAAAGATCAAGCAGAAGATCAACATAGCCAAGCTGCACAAGAAAAGTGAAAATAAATGAGTAGGTAAAAGCAGTTATTACAACACTAAGAAATCCTACAAACCCCAGTGAAAACATATGCTATGACGTACACTAATTCTCAGCAGGAGCTACTGCAGCGAAGTACAACACAGAGTAAGTTACAAAGGGAATTACCTTACACACAGAGAATCTATACAGAAGCTATCTGTTACAGCTGGCACCTCCAGGAGTAACGTGTTGTTAGAGTGACCAGCAGCAGAAAGATCAGAAAAGGGAAAACAGGTAAAGAGATAAGAAAAGATAAAATACTCTGCAACACTCAACACAATGGAACATCAGAGCTACCACTACAGTCCCAACAATCATTAAAAGGAGGCACCGTTCATATTATTTACTTTAATACTCTCAGGGGAAAAAAAAAAAAACAAAAAAACCAACAAAAAAAACCCCAAACAACAAAACAACTATATTACATGTTTCTTACATAGCGATTTTGTTGTATGGGAACAGAAGAGTTTTATAAACAGATGATAACCTGGCAGAAACGCTCCCACCAGTATGTGGTCCAACTCTAACTTACAGATCATCTAAGTTGTTTTACTCTATTCCAATGATTTCATGTATACATTTCAGATATCATAGCTTACTTTCCATCTCTTCCAAAGATATGAGTTAATGAGCTGAAAGTTTGACATTTCATGGTATGGTTGCGTGTACTACTTTAAACACATTTTAATTTAGAACAGCTAAAAATCTATTACACATATTTTACACACAAACATCCACACAGGTGCCTTTACAGCATAATACCTTAGTTAAAAACCAAGATTAAATGGACTTTTCTTGTCTCAAAAAAATAAAAATAAAAAAATTTGAGGTTACCAACCTGAAATCTCCTTTATTGTTCACAATCCTCTCTGGAGGGCAGTACTGGGCAGAACTTTCTAACACCACAATGTCCACTGTTCTTGTGTTATTCCCTCGTCTGGTTTGTATGTGACAACCCCAGTTTCCTGTGGAGCCAGCCTGAATGTTTGAGATTGTCAGTGCACTGAGAAGAGAAAATAAACAAATAAAATTCAACAGTCTTGCAATAAAACTTAAGCAAGCTTTTACCAAAAGATTAATAAAGTACAGAAAGACAATGGAAGAAACAAGCAGTTACATACAACTGTGAGTGATCTTACAAAACCAGAGCTATCTATGAATCAACATACTGTAATTAACAGAGAAATATTTACTATTCTTCCAGCTCTCAATTTTCCCATGGTAGGAAAGAAAAATAACAGCCATTGGAAAACATTTCATTGACTTCAGAAAGAAAAGATGAGAAGTACAAATTTCCCAAGTGTTATCATTGCTCTTCAACACAAAATTTTTATAGTTGTTCCAGAAAGGCCAAACTAAAATAACTTCTCAAATGCGTAATTTATGCAAAGTTAGATGCTCTAATTTACTAATACCATTACAGGATATAGAACCAGTCTGTAGATGCTGAATGAGTCAAAAGTCTGCTACAGGCAGAATAAATTATACTTACAGATCTCTGCTAAAGAACTTCAATATTACCAACTGTGGTGTGCTCAAAAGGAAGAGGAAAGAATCCAAGAGTACCTCACTTAAATGCCTTGTTTTCATAATTTTCATGTTCCAAGAGAACAAATATATCCTGCCACAAAAACGTTACGTACACTGCATTGGGTAATCCTTGGAGATAATTAAAACCCAACTGCAATAGTCCTGGGCAACCTTCTCTAACCCTGTTCTAAGCAGCTAGGCAGGGCTAATTAAAACTCTAGACCTCCCTCCTCAAATTTGACAGTTAGCAACAGTGACCAAACCCAGGTAATTTAAGAGATCTGTGAATTTACAGAGTACTTCCCTACTTGGGATGTTTCTGTCTACATATGTTCACTCAGAAAGGACGCCTTACCAGTTATGGAAATAGTCACTAAATTAGAGCAGAAAATAAGGAGTGGGAAATACATTTTCTCTTTATGGATTCACCTTGCAATCAGTGAGCAGTTATGAATCATGTTTTTTTCAACAAAAATACCCTGGGACTCATCAGTTTCCACTATCTTTCCATCCTGATACCACAAGACTTGCATGTCTTGATCAATATATGAAGCCATACATTGGAAGGGTAGACTATCTCCTTCAAAGACAACCTGACGGTGAGATGGCGTCATATAGAAAGATGGTAATTCAAGTGGTGGTTCTAGAATTCAAGAAAGAAAATCATAATTAATAGCAAGAATTTGTTATACACACAATTTTCACACGAGGCGAAAAATACACTAAGTATCAGTTATAGATACAACCTCCTTGTAAGCTGCACATTGCAAGATGTATATAAAAACTTCATTTGAGAAACTGGATGTTGAAAAATACAAATTCTCATCATATTATTTTTCAAAATGTGTATTCCTTTAATGTAATATATTTTAAAAAATCTTTTGTTAATCCACATCCAAAAGAGTGAAAAATATAAACTTGAATGAAAAATATATTTATGCATTTTATTTCTTCATAATTTCTCATTATTCATAATTCAAAATCACAAATACGTATGTTATTATTTTGACAGATGGAATAATTCTAATACACCAAAGAAGTTAAGCAAGTTGGTCATGGTTTCATCACAGCTAATCACCAACAGAATCACCATGTAGGAAAGTAAGTGATAAAATTAAGACCTTTTAACTTCAGAAATTTGGGCTTGGAATAATTTGCATATCTAAAGTCGGATAGTTAGACTTTGGAAAAAAAAAATATCAATTTCTGATTCCTCTTGTGCAATGTAGGTTAAAAAAAAAATTTCTGAAAAACATGGATAAGTGGGGAAAAAGGATTTTATCTCCAGTGTGTGCTACTCATCCTTAATTTCTACAGACTAACATACACAATCACCAATTTATTCATTATGTATTTCCAAAAGCAAACAATACTGAATAACAACTAAAGATAAGCCTTTGAAAAAGAATCACTATTACCACTATAACATAAGTGCTGAGTTTCAGGGAAACAAACAAACAAAAAAAAGGGCAAAACGTCTGTTCACCAATATTAACAGAATATGGAATGCATTAGAACGTAAGTATCAGTTGTTATCACTTGTCAGGAGTGCTTACCACAGGTCAGAAGCTCCTGCTTAACACCAGTCACTGTCTGCGACTGAAGTGACTTGGGATAGGCACATTTAGTTTCACGTACAGTTATATTTCTTTCTTTTAACCACTGATGCATCCACAGTATGTTGCAATCACAAAGAAGATAATCAGTCTGAAATTCTCTGCAACACAAAATAGGTATTCACACTGACAAACCCAACACTCAAAGGTCTGAAAGCTTGACATCAGATGTGCAATGCCTCTCACTGTCACAGACAACAAGCAGTCATACCCTACAATACAGTGGAGTTGCCTACCACTGTATACTGGAAGATACTCTAATCTGTCAGCTGGTCTGAGAACAAAAGTAGACATTCCTCAAGAAAAGGAAACCCCTCCATAAACATGAAGAATATCTAATATCTGCGCATGAAAAAAATCATAGTTTCATTTATGTTATTTAAGTGAGCGATAACAAGGTATTGCTTCATTGCTTCATTTTAGCAATCCAATGCTTTAACAGTAAAATCAACAGAAATATAAAAATAGCCTCTCATCTGTTTCTCTTTTTAGAACCAATATTCACGTAAGTTCAATGATAGTTTTATTCTACTTTACATGAAAATCATAAGGCTTTTCACTGATTCACATAGTCTTCTCTGTATAATTTAATACTTTCTTCTAAAAAGACATACCAAATCCCCTCATAAGTAGTCAGCTAAATTAAAAGAGAACATAAATATTTTATCTGCTTAGAAATAGTTAAAAATTTATCAAAACATATCACTATATACTGGTTTTTTACCTCTAATGAAATCATTATTTATTTTTCTTTTTGCAAGTGTCTAGAGGATAACACAATATCACAGGCAGAATACTTCAAAAAACTATATCAACATTCCTGTGAAATTCCATTTGGTCTTTGTTCACAGGAATTCCTCTAGACACACACATTTTAATAGCAAAAATAGGTTCTCCTGTCAGATCTGTGATGTTCTTGGACAGCAACCTTTATGTACACAATTAAAATACCAGGAATAACAACTGATGAGCAACTAAAAACTGGAGGAGGGAAAGAAACATTTGCCTTTATGAACAAGTACTTAACTCTGTGTCAAAGCCAGAAGTCAGAGCTTTTCAGAAAGTCCCAGTAAAGTAAGACAACTGTAATGACTACCAGGGAAAAATGCAAGCTAATCATCAGCACTGATTAATTTTTTTTAATTTACTTTCCTCCTTACAGAAGACTACAACTCATGAAATTAAAGCAGAGAAAAATATCATGAGGGTGAGATGTACCCACTGTTACATATAACAAAACTACACTGTTCTTCAAGGACTAAGTTCTTCCTTTAAAAGCATTTGTTCCATTAGTTAAAAAGGGTGTACAATGTTATTTATTTAATATTAAGTAATAAATGAGACATACAGAATAAAACCTTTAGAAGCCTAGAAGCCCATATAGCTTTGTTCTCTCAGAACTAAGTAACAAATACTGAGCATTTTTTGAAGGATATTATATAAACACCCACATATCTGTACATGCATTTCACATGCACTTATTCAGATAGAGAAACCACTGTTACGAGGTTTAAAAGTAAAAATGCTAAACTGTAGTACAAGCAAGTGTATATAAAATGTTTTTTGTTAAGAACAAAAGTGATCATGCAAATAAAGGTTAGATGCAAAAAGTACTCACAGAGATTTTAATGAACCAAGATGATCAAATGTTCCCTGTGTAAGGGTAGAAAACAGATTTCCAGACAGATTCCTAAGAAATAAAAAGTATCATGATTTGAACTCATGCTCAAGCAACTCCCATTTGAAATTAAAAAATCCCTCTTCAATATAACCTTTTTTTAAAATCTACAAGATAATATTATGACACACTGTTGTAGTTCACAATTCTTAAGAATAATAATCAGGTCTAACAGCCTAGCAAAAATCCCAAAATAAACTGTTACCCAATCCTTTTTTAGCTGAAGAAGTTTACGGTTGCGAACATGGACTGAAAACATATACTTTACTTTTATTTAAAGCAACAACTAGCACATGTTGAGCATACATTTCAAAAAGTTTAAAATTAACTCTTGTTCACAGTGAATTGATACGTTGCTATTAACATGCTGTAAGAAGCATGTCTGATCTAGTAGAACATGAAAAATATTATACATCTCACTTTCTCTACATCAGTGAAAGCAGTGTGTAAGAAGCTTACAAGCAGGGCAAAGAAACAGCTCATAATCTTACATATTATTTTCCTAGAGTAAATTAAGAACAACAAAATGTAAGAGAAAGCCAAGAAAACACAACCACAATGATGCTATGCTAGAAGGCACAAATATTAAAATATTCTATAACTCTGAAATACTTTTCTAGGGAAAATATTTTGTACAGTCTGCTACAGCCTCCCCTTCTAGGAAACTGGTGGCAAAGCAGACAGAGCACTGAGAAGTTCGTTTTTGGTTGCCCCCACTGCCCTTTATTTTTAAGCTTGCCACTGAATAACAAGCCACAATCGTAACCACACCACGTCTTTCAAGCACATGCTTAAAACAAACTACTATTGAAACAAAGAATGTTAATTTACATAAGACTGAACCTTATGAAGTGAAATTATATACAAAAATTATACTTACAATCTAATAAGATTTACAAGTCCTCTAAATATATCTGCATTGAGGCAGCCTATTCTGTTATTAGTTAAGTCTCTATAAAGAGGAAAAAGCAAAAATTGGAATAAATCATTTTATTTCCAGATTACATACAGTCTGCAAACTGAAGTATTTCAACAAAAATTCATGAGTAACAAGTTGCACCATATATAATGGTAACCTGGTAATGGCAAAACCCAAAAGGTACTGCTACATGGGTGTATACACAATGACAGAGTCTTTATTCCACTTCTAAAGTAATAATTGTTTGTCCATATATAGCTAAAAGGAGCCTAACCTTACCAGTAAACCCCCTTAGAATAAGTTTGGTTTACATCACTACAAAGTAAATTTTCATATTAGTACAGTATATTCATCACATGCACTACCTCACTTAGTTTATTGACATGTCAGAGAGACATATACTAGTGCATTTATTGTACATAAATAGGGCCACTTCTATACTTATACTTACACAAATATTTAAATATTATGTATTTTACAACGTAGGTCTTAAATTGAATTGCCACAAATTCTTAAAGGAATAAAGATTAAGCTTGCAAATACGTATGGTCCAGAATCGGTCCTTTGGCTTTATTTTTAAGGTTTTCAAAAGTGCACTTACCAACCAAATTTCCTTTTAAGTGAGCCAGATCATTTGATCAATGACAACTGAACATATATACTACAAAAATTTAAGAAGGAAAGTTGTAAAGCTGTATGCTGGCTAAAGGCAGGGGGAGTAAAATCACTAAGAATTAAAAGTTGTCTCAGATATTTTGAAAATCTGAAGTGTTTTTGCTTAAAAAAAAAAAAGGAAAAAAGGGAGGGAGGGGAAGATGCAGAAGTCTTGTTTTTCAAGTTTCATCTGGGACAGAATTTTTACAGCTAAGGCATAAATCAAAAAAGACTTGTTAACAGGAATGTTGGCACAACCTTCAACAAAGCAGCATTAACAGCACTGTAACTTCAGTGTAGTATTAATAGCAAGGGACTCTGTGTTCCACTATGACCTTTGGGAAAAAAAAAATTATAATGAGGAGTTTAACATTTAACAAAACAAGATTTAATGGCATCAAAGCTCCGAATGAATGTTCACCCAGCGATGCTTCATATCACTGAAATACAAGAAGGGAGGATTAATACAAGAAACTGTCAGTAAGAACAATGGAGACTGCCAAGCCACACGCAGTGGATTTCCTTCAGTCATAAGACTGAAAGCAGACTTTGTTTTATACATACATATGAGTATGTGTGTTTATAAATTTAGACAGCATGTACTTATCCAACTTTTATAACAGCTTCACTATGTAAATTTCCAGAACCTAAGACTCACTCTACTCTCAGGGTTTTGTTTGTTTGTTTTGTTTAAAATGACTAGCTAGATATACTACTTACAGTCTTTTCAGAGATGAAAGCCCCAGAAAAGCTCCTGGATCTATAGTACTAATAAGGTTGTTCTTAAGGTCCCTGTGGAGAAAAATTAAGACATTACATTATCAAAAGCTATTCTTTAAAACAGATATACATGTATGAAGATACACTTAATTTGTCTCAACTTGTTTGAAAACTGCCCCAAAAAACCCATACATTTCCACTTTCTCTACCATAGTATCTTTCAAAATTTGAAAGCCTATATTTTACCTAGAAAGAGGAATATAAGCAGCATGTGTATTCCTTTAAATATTCTATCACATAAAAGGGTATGGAATCAAAGATACCTCACCACAATGTCCCAATAGATTATAGTTGCTCAGGATGTAACATTTGCTCATTACACAGTACAATACTGTTTAGCACAGTGTTTTCTTCAGCCTACTCGATTTAAAGCACGTTAGTAGTGCCCAACATCTACCAAAAGAAGCAAACAAGATCCTAAAAATACACGGAAAGTTTCCACCAACGTAACTGGCACAAAAGCCAAACCCTGGCCGAGAACGCCAAAGCAAGCTGGTGAAAAATCTCGAAGCAGATTTTTACATCTTAAGTTTCCAGAACAGGAGATTGTAAGAAGAAATGCAAAGTAACTATGTCAAACTTCTTTATTAATTGTAGAAGTGAGGTAGGAGTTTTAACTCTTAACTTGAGATATTTTGCAGATACAGCTTCATCTGAAAGGTCACAGAAATCATCTGCCAGCATCTACACAGTTTTGAAAAAACTTTATCACTGCATTATTTCTATGTCCTTACTCACCCAAGATTTTTACTATACTATCATCTGAAACTTCACAGCTACGTATTACTACAAGAAAAAATTCCCATTCCTTTTAACATCTCAACATTCTGCATTTCAAAAGAAAATTAGTAATTTCAATTAAAAGCAATGTAAGCAAAGGCAGAAAACACATCTCCTAAATCTACCACAACATTAATAATTCTGCCCAAAAGAGAACAGTACAAGAGGATTACATCTACCATCACAAAGATATGCATGAGTGAAAATATAAATTCATCTCAAGACTTCACAATAGCATTTCCTGCAGCAAGATTAACAAATCATGGTAAAATAGACTGCGCCATGGCACATAGATCATGCTTCAATGCTGAACCTAAAACATTTTAAATACTTGAAATACTTTAAATACTTTAAATTTACCTTGCAGTACAGTAAATGAATTTTCAACACATCTATGACATATACACACTTCTCTTGTCTCAACTTTATTTTCTTGCCCTGTCCAAAGCAGCATCAGAAGCCTGAAGAACTGTAATGTTCTTCAGCCTCTTTCTGCAGGCTTATAAACCCAGTACCAAGACCATGACAAATCTGAGAATATCAAGTGTTGATCATCCCTTATTTACCAGGAGTTTTTGGGACAGGGAAGAAAAATTATACTTACTGTTCATATGTTAACTTCCAGTTTAAAATCATGTAACTCCCACTTAAACTTAAAATCTCACTGTGGAAGACGCTCAGGGAGAAAAGCCTTGACAACATGCCTTGGAAATCCACTAGTCTAGATTATCAGTGATCTTTAACTTCATTACTTAAATTCAAAGTGGACTCTCAAAGCACAACTAGATCAGATCAACCGCCCCGCTGTTACATCCAGTGAAGTCCAGAAAACCTCAAAGTATCTGATCACCCAGCTCTTTAAGTGTTTAACCATTCTCATTATGAAGAATTTTCTTATGTCCAGTTGGAAGAGCCCTTTTTCAAATCCATGATTACACGGTGCTCTGGTTTTATTTAGTGAGGGGGGCTAAGGTGGTAGCTTCTGTAAAAAGCTTCTAGAAGTGGTTTCCCCTTTGTCTAGGACTCAGCCGGGCCTAGGGTGAAGCCGCTGCTGGCCAAGGCTGTGCCAATTGGTAGCAGAATGTTCCCTGATAAAGCCTCTGCGATAACGTATTTAAGAAGGGGAAAACAGAAAAAAAAAAAAAAAAAAGAGAAGATG